>MUZC01000114.1:419437-436441 GCA_002072015.1 Radix auricularia | reverse complement strand
TATATATATATATATATATATATATATTTATTTATTTATTTATCCATTTGCTGGGAAACTTGGACTTTTTTGCACACTTCCGTGTAGGTTATTCGCATAGTAGTTTTTAAAACAGATCACGCATTGGATTCTTAAATAGTCATTTTTACTGAGATCGTTTTAAGCTTTATATCTTGTCGTGAATGGGCCCTGGGGCTCTTAATGTTTTTTTTTTTTTTGTCTTATAAAAATTCAAGAGTCTATAAATAATTACTCTAGGAAACTGAACTCTTTATGTTCCTTCCTTCGGGTAGGCGGCCCCAAATGTTTTTGTAATGCACGTTAATAATTTAATTCTCCAAAGCAATTTTACACTATATTGAGAAACATAGCTTGAGTACAAAGTAGCACTTATTTTAGAGCCTAGCCCTTTAATGTCATTTTTTTAAAAGCTTTTAAATTATTATTTTATTTATCTGTTTGCCATGATCTTTGGACTTTTTTTCGCACTTCAGTGTAGGTTTCTGGCATAATTGTTTTTAAAACATATCACTCATAGGATTCTTAAAATGCCATTTTTACTGAGATCGTTGCAACGCACGACCGGGTCTGCTAGTATGATATAAAAGAACTATCGTTTGCTTGGATCCACATAAAAAAACAAATAAATGAATGACTTTTTAAAAAATATTTAAATGTCCCATTGTCTTGTGGTCGTAGGGGATTCTAATGTTTCCATTAGAACTTTCTCGGGGCTTGGTAGACCTCGGCGGCGCCACTTCCTCTCCAGGTCAGCGGAGGACTTTGTCCTAAACCTTTAAAAAACATCTGTGCAGTTTGAATATAAATTAAGCTGTGGAAAATTACTTAGTTTCATTAAAGCAGTAATATTTGCTTTACTATTGTACCAATAAACTTTTTTTTTTCTAAACTCATTACAAATCTTTTGTTTTCACGACTGTTCAACAGGTACAGAAAGATTTGTCGGCCCTTTGAATGGCAGGTCAGCATACCTCACTCCAAGGTCATAACAGCCGTCCTTGCCGTGACGTCACTTCTGTGCCCCATCCCTTATGGCCTCATTAATGGCCGCGAGACCAAGCGGACCCCTCGCCCCGATATCCGTAGTTACGTTTGTGGAATTGACGACTCGTACGCTAAGACAATTTGGCCGAAGCTCAACTCGATATTCTTCGTTTTGATTTTTGTGTTTACTTCCATCCCAATGCTTGTCTTGTATGTTCTCATTGGAAGAAAGGCATGTAGGCGCGGCGTATTTTCCGGAAGATCCATCACTTTGGTCAGAACACACAAAGATGAAGTCAGCAGTGACGTCACCACAAAATCCACAGACGATGAAATTGCTACATCCTCAACGGAGGAAGAGAGAGGGCAAATATTAAATGACAATAAAAATGCTGAGAGCAGCAACAAGACATCAAATTTTGTGGGACTAAGCCGGAAGTCATCTACACCGGAAACGTCTTTTGCTGAATGTCAACGTGGACAGCATCGTGTGACCATAACAAATGCCACGACTACGCCAAGGAAAGCGTTCAGTCGAACCACCTTGATGTTGCTCGCAATCAGCCTCCTTTTCGTCATCTCATTCCTTCCGTTCGTAGGACTGGAATGTTTCGAGAACGCCGCCCCTGATGTTTACTCATCTCTGAGTGACTCCTCCCTTGCTGTCTATTTTCTATTCCACAGATTTTATGTCATCAACAGCGCCGTCAACCCAATCATCTACAGCATTTGTAACGACAAATTCAGGAAAGACCTTTTGAAACTGTTCACACGCAATTAAATTGTTGAACGTGATCCAAGTGATATAATACAAGAACAGGATCAAATTGAGCAATGCTCATTTCTGCTTTGTGAACAATTCATTGGTCTGTACTTATTTTTTTCAGCTCTGATGTGTTTTCTGTTTTTTGGTCAGTTCTGATTTTTTTCCCATTCATTGGTCAATTCTGATTTTTTTCCCATTCATTGGTCAGTTCTGATTTTTTTCCCATTCATTGGTCAATTCTGATTTATTTCCCATTCATTGGTCTGCTTTGATTTGATTCCTTTTCATTTGACATTTCTGATTTGTTTCTTGTTAATATTTTAGTTATGAAGTGTTTCCTGTTAATTTGTTAGTTCTGATTTTTTTCTTGTTAATTTTTTAGTTCTGAAATGTTTCCTGTTAATTTGTTAGTTCTGATTTGTTTCCTGTTAATTTGTTTGTTCTGATTGTCCCCCATTCGTTGCTTGGTTCTGAGTTGTTTTCTGTTCCTTTGTCATTTCTGTTTTGATTCAGCTTGAATTAGAGTAGTCTTCTAAATATGTCAACAAACTCACAAGTTCTGAAATACGCAGATAAGAATACGCATTGGTAAAAGCCAAAGTAGACTAACTTGTATCTGTCTGACCAGACCAACTTAAATCTCGACTAAGTATATAACTGTATGTACAATTACAGACTTCTCTGATATCCAAAAACTTACTGTGTATAAAACGTTGTCAGGTAGAGGGTATGTTAGTTTGTGACATGCTTAATGTTATAATTATAATTTGGTGTTGAACATAGTATCTATTTTTTTTAACTGTTTTTTTTTTTTTGCTTCTGATTACAAGAAGATACGCGTTTAGTTGCCATATATTATTTTCTTTTACATAAATGCTTGTAAACATGCTCTTTCAAAATATTTTATGATGAAGAATGATTGTTTTTGTGTTATTTTGTAAGTAATCTGTCTGTCATCACCAAAATTAAGTGAGGTCTTTAAAAAAAGATAGAAACCGATAGCCAAAACTTAAGACACGCATGAATGTTTTTTTTTGTTTTTTTGACTTTATAATTGTTTATTATTTTTGTAGTACACACTGTGCTGTTTTAGTTTTTTAAAAAACCAAATTAAAGCAAGTCTGGCCTTCACGTGTGTCTTCATTAGCTTTGGAGCCCCACTTATGTCTAAGAAATCTTAGCTAGGCCAAGCCACTGGTTAACTAGGAAGCCAGGGTGAAGTCATAACTGCTACATTCCCAAAGAAATGAATTATGTATTTACTTACAAGAAAAATAGTATTCATAAAAATTATCAAATTTTCGCAAAAACTCAAGCTTGACAAAAAGACTACTTCAATTTCGTTCACTAGCATATACAACATAACATTCACTTTAACATAATCAACATAACATTCTCCCTATTATATAAAACATAACATTCACCCTAACATATACAACATATCATTCTCCCTAACATATACAACATAACATTCTCTCTAACATATACAACACAAAAAATCACTCCTGTAAATCTCATAACTTTTTCTCCTCATTTCTTTGATACACAAAAAACTTTTAAGAATCCAGTTATCGTCTTATTTTATACCTAGGCCAGAATATACCCCCTTAGGCCAGAATATACGACCATCAGTCAAGAATTTACCCCCCTCAGGCCAGAATATACCCCTTTGACAAGATAGGGATATATAGTAAAAAAAAAAATGATGAATGACATTTTTGAATTTTTCTTCATGTTTTAGCTCTGTTGGGGAAATTAAACTCTTTTCTCAAAAGTAGGCCAATCATTTTAGTTAAAATAAAAAAAAAAACTATACAATATTTTACAATGAAAGAAAGGAGCACGACCTTTTATTTGAAACTGATGATGTCGTTGTCTCGATTTTAAAATTTGAAATCTTATATAATTTTGACGATTCAAGATCCAATGTTACAGTCTATACAAATATTTTATGTATGGAATCAGCTTTTTTATTTTTTTTTTAAAATGTATTTAATATTAACTTTATTAAGCACAACATGATTATTTTAAAACGATAATTTAATAGTTACTGTATGTCTAAACTTTCAAGCACTTGGGAATAATTTGGATTTCTTACCCAATATCTTATCATTGACAGAGGCCCCTTGAAGATTATTACGTCCTACGCTTATCATTGATTTATGTCTATTCTTGCATTTTTATTAGAGTTTTAAATTGTTGATAGTGATGGTTTTCCTAGCTTCCTCGGGCAACCCATTCCACATTTTGTTTTAATTAGTCTTGCAGTTGTTATGTAATACCAGTGTTCATGTGTTGAATTATTTATCACTGAGGAGGATGTGGTTGTCCTCTGTTCCTGTCAGAATGTAGCTTATGGCCCTGAAGTAACCGCCCCCTCCGCCTTTATCCGTTAATATGCTTGTCTCCGTTGCTCAAGATCACTAAAACGGCCATAATATATAAACTTGTCAAAATTAAGGCTCAGAGTCATGCTTAGACACTTAAGTCTTGAAATTTTTAGTGGATTAAAAGTCGTAATCTGCATTAGTTTTGAGGCATGTTGTATCCCAATGATGTCCATTTCGTCACCTGTGATTTCTTGTTCCTGTTCTTGTAGGCTCCCACTGACAGTACCTTTAACAGAGCCATCATGGAACTGATTGGGTGAAGCACCCTGTTTATTGCTGTAAACATTTAGGTTACTGACGTTGTAGGCTCCCACTGACAGTACCTTTTAACAGAACCACCATGGAACTGATTGGGTGAAGCACCCTGTTTATTGCTGTAAACGTTTAGGTTACTGACGTTTTAGGTGATTCTTATTATTTTATCAGTCGATATATTATTTAACTTAACTCTTCCATTGTTCAAAATAAAACAATAGGGCGCGATGAGGTAAGAGGTTCTTTTGAGAGCAGATTAAACGGGACACAATCCGTGCTTCATAACTTTATGGACTCTCCTTATTTCCTCCAACATCGATCAATCGTATTGCAAATGCAATGTCAATGCTCTGGCGCTGCAAGTAGTTTGATAACACGAAGATATTATCCAACAACTTTTGTAAAAATAGCATCAGAAAAAAAACACACAATATTTTGCTATTTAAACAGATAGTCCCTTAGCCTCTGCTCTGACACTTCATTTATGCTCTGTTGATTCCCCTGAATTAATATCGTCTAGAGTGGGCATAAAGCAGAGAATGATACAGCAACTGCATCAATTGCATGATTACGGCTTGCCCATCTTGTATCAGAAAGTCATTTCAGAGTATCTACTGTTGGTTCATATTGAGATTTATGATGTTCTTTAAGACTATGTAGACGTGGTAAATTAGACGTAAAGAATGCATACAACCTTTCAGCTGTGCTGAAAAACAACTGTACATCACTGTTTACAGGCAATTCTTCGATTGTGACCCATTTCAAAACACGGGTACAACAATGAACATAGATGGCATCGGGTGAACGTTTCTTTAAATGAGCTTGAAGGCCACCTTCAATTCCAGACATCACAGAAGCACCATAGTATGCCTTTCCTCCACAGATTCTCAACAAATGTGGCAGTATTGCTGTTAACTAAAGCATAAAATAAAAGCCTATACATCTTATCGCAACATGTCCTGATATTAAAACTGAACGTAAAGAAACTGACATCTGATCAATTTTAGATTTATCACTGGTTTAATCAATAATAACATAAAGGAATTGTGAAGAATTAACTTCATTAACAATTATCGCCGATAATTCAGATGCAATTGATTGAATTAAATCAAATTGCACATCATAACTTAATAAAGTTATTTTTTTCTTTTTAAAGTTTAGATGACTGTCAAAAGTGGAACCATAGTTGGCTTTTAAAGATAACATATCACGAAAATGTCTAGTGCTCCTAGAACTACCATCAATAAATCAAGAATTTTCTATGTATCCTCTGAATGGCGAAGCTTGTTTTGCTAAGAACAACGTCACAACGTTTTAATTAATAAAAAGAAATCAGACACATAATTATTGTAATTTTGGTGCTGAAATTACACAAAACGCACACATTTACTTGAATTTTATAGTTTTAAACATATTGTATGGCTCTCACAGAATTAATTTTCAAATATGTGGTGTTTTGGCTCACTCAGACAAAACGTTTCCCGACCCTGGTCTAAGGTGATCGAAACGAAAGCGCACAACATTAAGAGCCCTCATACGGTAATAAGTAACGATGTGATTTAATCGTTCACTTGGTGGAAACAGATTACAAAGACCTTGTAGATAATTTTATAAGCTAAGAGAATATCAGTGATGATACTCAAAATTGGCGGGAATTTAGGGCGGACGACCTAATAGGCAGGTCTGGCGGGTGACATTTTTGGCGCCACGGGGTCTGGCGAGTGTCCAGAGGGACAGAGGTGCAAATGTGACGTTTGGGTGTTATCTCCGTCGGACTGGACAGGCAGACCGAGGTACTCGGCCGTAAAGTTAGATGGAAGGAGCTGACGAGGAAAAGGGGGGATTACTGACCATGATGGGTTACGTCAAACCAACCCACCCCGTCTTATCTAGGGGAGGGAAATAATGATTGACAGAACTTTCGGACAGTGGAAATTGGGGGTGGAGTCTGACAGGTATTAGAAGAACGATCAGACCCGGACAGACACGGACAGAGAGAGACGGAGATAGGGATAGGGAGAGAGTTGAGAACACACTGAGTTTGGGACGAGTGTAGTTAGATAGCTCATGAAGTGAAGAAATTAAACATAATTTAATTGTGCATTCCGTCTTGGAGTTTCAGTGTTTGGATAGTAATTAACCAAATGTGTGCAGATTAGAGAAATAGAGTAAAAGTAGATAGACACAATTAACCTAGGAACAACCTAGGATCTTCACAAAATGGTGGCAGCTGTGGGCTTCAATCTTTAAGCGTCTCCCAGGAGAAGTTAAGCCTTGAAGGTCTGTAAAGCAATTGGCAAAATTTCTACTACCAGCGTACAAAGTTCTCGATCAGCTAGTTCAACAATAATGGCGGCACCATATCTTCCTAACCCACCAACCTTCAGCGGGAGTTTTGAATGTCAACCGTTTATATGCACATTGGAAATCGTTGCAAAAGTATACCAGTGGAGCGAAGAGGACAAATGCCTGTATCTACAGCTTGCAGCAAAGGGGCCAGTTCAGGATTATATCCACTGATAACTATTTGAAGAGGAGAAGGACAGTTATGAGAAATGAAAAGATGCCCAATCCAATAGATTTAAGGACCATAGAACACCTGCATTTTTTTCCAAAATTTATTGGAAAAACGAAAGTTACTCGACGCCGAAACCACGGTAGAGTACGCGTCGGCCATCAAATGTTTAGTCTACCGGAGTTTCCCAACGGCAGATAAAACAACTTGGCCATCTGATTCAGACACTTTCTACGGGGACTCCCGCATCAGTTGATGGTGTCACAAGTACGCATGCTGCCAAACCCTCAAACTGTGGACAATTCGCGAGAGGCCCTCGACAAAATCTTAGACATAAGGTACAATTTATGTGTTCCGGGACAGAAGGTTGCTTCAGTAGCCACTGACAAATGGGCTAGAGAAATCAGTGCCCTGTGAGAGAAGAATGTGGTAGAGCCACCAACAGCGGAAGAATCCACCCAGGAGGTGATGGCAGTAGAGTCAATGACAATTGAAGAACCGAACCGGGATGATATGGCAGTAGAGCCACCGACAGTGGAAGAACCGAACCGGGAGGAGATGGCATTAGAGCCACTGACAGTGGAAGAATCGAACCGGGAGGAGATGGCCGTAGAGCCACTGACAGTTGAAAAATCGAGCCTTGTGGAGATGGCAGTAGCAAGCAGTGTCCAGTTACCAAAAACTACCCTGGTAGTTTAACGGGCCATTACACATCTTGACATTTCGCCTTACATGTCAACTCCATGTCTCTTCGGTTTAGCTAACAGGCTAGTGAACACGCCTGACGTTACTAGGACCAGCAATGTGACACGGGTCACTTCGGGACAGAATGACCCAAACTCGGTATATCACCGCAGACAAAGATCAAATGGGTTGACAATACGTCAGTCAAATAGGGTGGGCTACCGCATCGTCCAACTGTCAAATATCGTGTCATCAAAAGGAGAAATCAGAGAACCCTTCCATTCATGTGGGGTACATATAGAACATGCTTTTAATTATGTCTCGTAAATAAAGGATTTATATACAAAAAATTTGTTTGTTTTTTTACGGTTCTATTTTTAGCGCATTTCCGAGATGTCGAAATCGCTATTGCCCCCGTTTTGTCCGTCTGTCTGTCATCACCATGATCACAGGATCCATAAGTCCTAGACCCATGATGTATATATGTTTTTTGTATGTCCTGACCTGCCATTGGTGCATCAACACTCAGTTACTCGATCCGTTAAAAAACCCCGTTAAAACTACCAAAAAACTTTGCGAATCGAGAGTTAACACTGGCACAAGGAACGGGCGCCATTGCTGGAAGTCGAATACATAGTTTTTCAAGCATTCAAGAGTGGTGTGAAATCGTGCAAAAGAATTAATTAGTGTTTTTTTTAGTTGACGTCATTAAAATATGTGTAAAAGTTTAGAGAGTTTTACTTCATCATTTGTGGTGACTTGTAGTTGGATTAAAGAGAAAATATTTTTTTTTTTAATGTAAAGAAATGACTTTTAAATAAAAAAAAATGTCAGGTATATTCATTACACAAGAAAATTCATAAAAATATGTCTAAAATCTAAACACAATTACTGATAACTACATAATTCTGATATCTAACATAAGTACTGATACATATACGAAAATGCGCTAACACGTCCTGAATTCCAATAGGTACCAGGCTTAACATGATTTTTTTTTTTGTTGCTACATAGTCTGATTGCTATCTCATTTTATGCATATCTTTTATGTAAAGTTAAGCCTGGTGTGGTAGAAAAAATAGTAGGAATAAGAGGGAGGGTACAAGGTTTGATTTTATTACCTTAATGTTAACTATCTGGTTATCTACTATAAAAAAATATCCTACTTCATAAATGAATGTTAATTAAGCTGAAGTGTTCAAGAGTAAATTTAGTCTGTGCAGGTTCCGGTTAGAAACAAGTACTTCATGACGTAGATAGGGATTTCGCTTTAATGCAGGATGTTCTTTGTTAAAAGGTCTAAGACCAAAAATAATTCACCTCTTTGTTGTAAGTACACAACTTTTAAACGGTAGCACACATCAGACAACAGAGTTTGTATGCAGTCTGCTTCCTTGAATTTAACCACTTATCATTGTTTGTATAGCCCAGTGGAAAGCAATAGGATACAACCTCACATAAACCAACGGACTGAAAATATTAAGTCGAAACATTAAAGTGAGGACCATACTCCTGCCTACTCGTCTTTTAAACCAAATTGTTTGTGTCACCATGGAATATTTCTCTGGATGTTATCAGCTGTTTTCAAGATAAAGTGGTCAACTCTTCCAAAAGAACTGAACTTTGTCAACTCTTCCAAATGAACCGGACTTTGTCAAAATATAGTTGTGTGAACGTCTTTATCATCTTAATTTTGTGAGACACGAAGATACTTAAAGATGAATTTCACGGAGGAAGAGCGTAAATTGTATCTGGAAACCCTTCAAAGTCAGACAACTCTTGTCATGATTCCATCTCTGATATTCTTATCTCTACTTCTAGTGACTGGAGTTATCGGGAATTGCCTTGTTCTGTTGGTCTACTGGAGAAAACGTTCAAAGACTCCCGAGAAAATGTTCATTCTGGTTGTGGCTGTGTTCGATCTGTTGACCAACTCAATAACAATTCCAGGTAAAGTGGAAACTATTTTATATTCTGGGCATCTGTTTTAATATATGGCCATTGGAAAAGATACCTAACAATATCAATTAATTTTACATAGATTAAATTGATAAGAAAGTTTAATCGTTTTTTAATTAAAATTAAGCTTTTAAAACTTTAACTACAGATTATAAATAAAAAATAAAATTAAAAGATGACAGAAGGAAGGTGAAATCCCTTGATCTTGTTTTCTCACTTAGCTGATGTTTATGACGTATTATCTGATATGTCGGTCTATTTTTTATTGATTTTGATGAAATGATTCTACCTAGGTCAGTATATATTTGTTTGATATATATGAACTGCTTCGCTATAAACCAGTCTCAATTTAGAAATGTACATGAAACTTTTCCCATTAAAGATCTGTATAAAAATAACATACCCCATATAAATTGTGTATGCATATTTACGTATTTAACGATTGGTGTGTTTTAAATGTTTCACCTGTAGGTGAGATATACGTGTCCCTCAATAACTGGGACAACGATCACCCAACTCTTTGCAAACTCCAGAAGTACATCAGTGCTGCTGTGATCATTGGATCTGGTCTGCTACTGGTGGTCATAGCGGTGACCAGGTAAGAGAAATAGAGGGGATAGTGGGGCGTAATTTCTGGCTGTAAGCTTTTCGATCAAGGCGAACGATGTAGACTAAATAATTGTACCAAAATACAAAAGAAATTTTTTTTTAAAATAAAAGTTAAAATGAATGTTTAAGAACAAGGAAATGTCACAGTCACTTAAATGGATGTAGATCTATTGACTTTTTCTAAGTGTAAATTATAATTGTAAATTAAAATTATGTAGCTCTAAAATATTTATAGATCCTTTACATTAACTTGTGGTGTTTGAGCCCTTGCTTGCTTGCCAAAAAACTTTGGATCGATTTAGAACCGTCTTGCTCGAGAGCTAGCGAGCTGAAATTTTGCAGGCCGACTCATGCCAATGATAAAAATCATGTATCGAAATTTTAGATTGATCGAACGTACTGTATTTGAAATATTGAATTTTAAATTTTTTTTATTGATCTCTATGTATCATGTCAAGTGTTGTGGTGTGTATTATGTTCAACAACCTTTCATGTCGCGCAATAAGGTGCGCATTACATTGACATTACTTTTAAAAAAAATATATTCACGATCGGTGTGCATTATATTAAACACGTTTTACGAGACATAACTAGAATTTTGTATTTTTGGATTGTTTTGCCCTGCGTACTATATTGAACATCCTTATAGTTATGTCTCGTATATAAAGGATTCATAGTCAAAAACTTTTTAAATGTTTTTTTTTTAAATTTAATAATAACTAATAAATTTAAAATTTAAATATTTCACTTGACATTAACTCTCTCTATTATACCAACAAATAATATACATTTATACTAATAAAAGTCAAAGCCCTGACTGAATAGCTCACCCATCACTAAGTCTTAAACTTCCCTAGTAGGTAGAAGCAAAAAACTTTGGGAAGTTGTTACGTTGTCACTCACAGCGATATATGACGTAAAAGAACTTTAAAATTGCCACTCATTAGGGCCGAGGGCAAAATTTTGTTTCCTTTATAAAAATTTATAAATCAACAATTCTATTTCCGGAGTAGGTAAAAGCATGAAATTTTGGTAAATTATTGAGCATACTCTCTCGACGATATTTAGCGAAAAGGAATTTTAAAATTCCCACTCATAGTGGTATGGGAGCCCCAATGTAGTTCTTCCTTAACTGAGCTACATTAACAATGAAAATCACTAACTCTCACAATTGCCGTGTCGGTAGTTTAAGCATGGAAACCTTGGGGAAAATATTGAGATCACTCTAACGACAATAGTAGTGACTTTATGTTGGAACTCAAACTCATTTGGGGCCCGGCGTTAAAATGCAGTTTCTTCTATATCTATACTAATAAAAGGCAAAACCATCACTCACTCACTGACTCATCAATAACTCTCCAAGATGCCTTGTAGATAGAGCAAGAAGCTTTGTTAAAATTTCTTAACAGGCGGAAAATAATTTTAAATTTCGCACTTATGAAGGAGCGGGGGCCTAAATGAGTTTTTTCATTATATGAGCTATATAATAACTGACTCCATCTTCAATTCTCAAATTTCCCGTGTAGGTAAATGCATAAAACTGTTAGAAGTTGCTGACTGCACTATTGCGATGATAACAGGAAAAGCGGAAATAAAATTATCTCTTACAAGGGGGCCAGTGAAACAAATGTCGTTTTTTTATCCCTTGATAAGCTATCTAAAATAGATTCATCATTAAGCCTCCAACTTCCCGTGTAGGTAGGAGTATCAAACTATTGGAAGTTGTTGACTATCCTCTAAAATTGTAAATATCGAAAAATATTTACATTGTCAATCAATAGGGCCGGGGGGCTTAATGTAGTTTTTTTTTCTTATATAAAACTGACTCATCAATAATTCTCCAACTTACCGTGTAATTAGATGCATGAAAATATGGGAAGTTGTTGAGTACACTCCCGTGATGTTAAAAGGCTAATTTACATTTAATTTATTACTAACTGTGGGCTGGAAACCCAAATGTGGTTTTTGTCTCATTAAAACTGATGCATCACTAATTCTCCGATTTTCCGTGTATTTAGAAGCATGAAACTTTGGGAAGTTGTTGAGAACCCTCCCGTAATGCTATATTGCTAAAAGGCGAAAAAAAGTATTTAAAATTATCAGCTCGATAGGAAATCTGGAAGACTGTCCTTTTTTAAAACTTTAGTTTTTCCGCGAGGTCATGAAAGACAGACAGAAAAAACGGGGAAGATAATATATTTAGTTTATCCATCATGATCTAGATTTAAAATATTTTATGTTTCGAATTGTTATTACGTGGGTTTTAAACCCTAACTGAAATCCTTATTTTCCACTGTTAAGCGCGGATATTTTGCTAGTTTTTAACAGTACTTTTTACTGACTTTACGCTTAGGTGCGCATTTTTGTACCTTTTCCCTATAACTTTCTTTCTTTTTTTTTTACCCCCGTCAATGTTTGATCTTGTTGCCTTTTTAGTTTGCGTTCCGTTATTTTTTTATGCGTTCTATGCCTTTATTCAAGACGAATATAAATATATATATTGTTCTATAATACTGTAATAATTGATAATATTAATTAGAAACCACTTTGACTAGGATTGACATGTGTTTGGGACAATCTTCAGAAAAATATAGAAATGAATATACCAGTGACAAATTGTTGCTTAATGTGAATCATGTAAAATAAATGGGGGAAGTTTATTTAGTTTCCTTGAATAAAAATTTTTAGTTTTAAAAATATCCCAATAAAAATTGTGTTTCCATGATACGACCTACAGGTACAGGAAGATTTGTAAGCCCTTTGAATGGCAGGTCAGCATCACTCAATCCAAGGTCATCACTGCCACCATAGCCGTGACGTCACTTCTGTGTGCCATTCCTTATGGCGTCATTAATGGCCACCAGACCAAGCCGACCCCTCGCACCGGTATCCATGGTTACATTTGTGAGATTGACGACGCTTACGTAGGGACAATATGGCCGATGGCCAACTCCATATTCTTCGTTTTCATTTTTTTGGTCGGCTCTGTCCCTATGCTCGTCTTGTATGTTCTCATTGGGAGACTCGCGCAAAGGCAAGGTGCGGCTTTCGGAAAATCAATCAGGTGTGTTAAATCACAACACGTTGACGTCAGCAGTGAGGTCACAACAAACTCCACAGATGATAAAATTGCTACGTCTTCATCGGGGGACGAGAGAGGGCAAATATTAAAAGACAATCTAAAGCCTAAGAATGACGTCATAATATCAACCTTCGTTGATCTGAGCCTGAAGTCATCAACACAGGAAACGTCTCTAGCTGAATGTCGAATTGGACAGCGTGAAGTGACCATAACAGATACCCCAACCCTGCCAGGGAGATCGATCAAATACAAAGGGTTGAGTCGAACCACTTCGATGCTGCTTGCCGTCAGCCTCGTTTTCGTCATCTCATTTCTTCCATTCCTGGCGCTGGAATGCTTCGAGGTCACCGCACCTGATGTGCTCTCATCTCTGAATGACCCCTCTTTTGCAGCCTTTCCCTTATTCCGCAGATCTGTGCTCATCAACAGCGCCGCCAACCCAATCATCTACAGCGTGTGCAATTTCAAATTCAGGAAAGCGTGTCTGGGGCTATTCACCTTCTTTTAAATTATTAAACTTGATCCGAAGGCTAGAGTGCAAGAAAAGGATCAAAATTTGAATTGTTCTGCTCTGCAAATCAAGGTGACTGTCATAATGTTCATTTGGCTATATGACGCAAATCAAGGTGACTGTCATAATGTTCATTTGGCTATATGACACCAGACAGTTCTCTGCTCAGTGGAGCCATTCGACGTTCCACGCCATTAAAAGCACTTCTTCCCGGTGCATTGGTCGCAAGGAATAAG
Organism: Radix auricularia; assembly: GCA_002072015.1. Lineage (NCBI taxonomy): Eukaryota > Metazoa > Mollusca > Gastropoda > Lymnaeidae > Radix > Radix auricularia. The sequence goes on along the minus strand of MUZC01000114.1, from coordinate 422,429 downwards.
GCATCAAGATTATTTTTAACGAAGTGATGGATTGCAACTTTAATTACTTTTTGATGGTGAGGATTTTCATCTGGCCCTCCATCCACAGTAAAAACAACAATATGTTTTATCACACTGTCTCTCTTATCTTTTGTTATTTCATCGAATTCATCCAAATCCAATAGTCTTTCGAAGTGTAAGCCATGAGCAAAGTCAGTGGATGACGAATGCTTCCCTGATCGTATTGCTATGTATGTTGGACCTGAATAGGTTACGTCTGTTACTGACCAATCCCCCAACGGTTCTAAAATTACTAAGATTTTAAAACTGTAATGGCAATGGCAATACCCTGTATACCAAGACTGATCAAAAGTACATGGTCATAACACATCATACTACTTCGTACATTTCTAAATACCTTAACACTACCAATACAATTATCAATCTATCATTTTATAAGTAATATGTTGGGCACAATGCCACATAATTAAAAAATATTTTTAAATTATATATTAATAGTTTGTTTTCTTCATAACATTCTCGTAAAAACCAATGAGCCTTTTGGTCTCAGGCTTTTATGACTGTAGGGTTGTTACAGCGGGCAGTAGGAATATTTATCTATGTGTTTAACTCCATTAACAACGAAATTATAATTTAGATCTTCTTTTAGACTTTTACTAACTAAAAAGTGGAACAATCCAATAAATCATCATGTCATTAACTGGTATTTATCATATATTTTAAAGAAACTTAAAATAATCGTTATAAAGTTTATGATAATAATAATTACGGTATACAAATATTACCTCTGAATCCTAAATATTTTGTATTAAAATGAAAATTCCAAATTTCTTGATCAGTGATATAATTAAGCAGCGGACAACAAATAAATAATGATACTTTTGGTAAGGCTACACATAAAACAAGGCTTCACACCTGTATACCAACGCTCCAAACTAGCATGATGAATTGTGAACAACACATTGAAAAGATACGCATTTCATGTTATTTTGACATAAAACTAAACTAATGCAAGTGTTTCAAAAAAAAATTTAATTAATTTTAAATCTATTTAATTTAAAAAAAATAAAATTAGAAATAAAATTTAAAATATATTCAAATGTGACGGCACACTTGGCCTGACCCCCATCCCTCCTGTCACACTTTCTTACACCCCTCCCCCCTTGAAGCGTGACGTACTTAATGGACGGTCCCTTATTTGTTTACGTTACTTACTAGCCCAAAAAGTTAACGCTAGTGTACAATCACAATGAATCATAAATTAACTAGTGAAAACCGCTCACTTGTCAATAAATAACTTTAAAATACATTTTAAACTATTGCTTTATTTTATTTTCATTATATTACATACCAAATAAGCCTTTGAGATTGACAAATGTCAATTTGTTTGTCCCTACTGGAGTGCTAGACTCAGCCATTTCCTCGCACTAGCGAAACGTTCTTCGAAACGAAAATATAGAGTTCTTTTGTTCGTTTCGCTGAAACTGAAATGCGCAATAATAATAAATGGTAAATTATTTACGTATTGTAATAGAAAAAGTGTAAAAGCTTGTTTAAAATGTTAAAAATTAACAAGTTCATTTCAGTCTAAAACTCAAACTTTCATGGCATTTTTAGGGCAATTTTATTTTTTATACATTCTACATAAATTTTAATGTTTTTTTTTTATCATACGAAACTGAACATTATTTAATTTTGCATACAGTTTACTTACTACTTGATAACCCAGTTGTATGTTTCGCGCGCTCGGACGAAGGGGTTGAATGGAAGAGAGTAAAAAACCATCGCTTGACTGCCGCTCACAAATCGTAATGGTGATGTTTTTCCAGCGACAAATTTAATATTTTAAACTAGGTCAACACAAAAGACTATTACATATAATTAAAGGGCTTGAAATACACTTTTCAACGGTTTTTTAAATGTCTTTTTAATATAGAAAAAAAAGTGAGTGAAAAATTTCTAAATTGTGGCTTTAGTGCTAAAAAGCTAAATTTTGCCCCAGTGTGTGGTCACTATTCTAATATTACTAATAAATTTGTTAAATTACCCAATCTCAGCAACATCTTCTAGGATTTCCGTCAGAATAGTGGTTCAATGTCACGCTAAAATAAAAATAAAGACTGCCGTTCGACACAGTGATCTAAGGACTGTAGTTATAGTCATTGTGTTATGTCCACTGGTACACACCATAGACTTTCGTCCATGTCAGTGGGTTTTATTTAAAGAATTTTATTTATAGAGTTTTAAAGTACTGTTGTAATATGCGGATCTAATTAAAATGGTTGAGGAATGTTAGCATTACAAATGCACACGCGCGCGCGCACACACACACACACACACACACACACACACACACACACACACACATAACCAATACAGGAAGTAAGCAAACAGATATTTTTTTTTTTAAAAAAGGTTAATGTTCCGCAATTTGGTTCAATATAAAGTGTGTCAAGCACTTGAATGCAACAGAAAAAGAACAAAGAAGATTGGTCTAGAAAATGACTGAAACTCTTTTCTGGAAGGTTTCGTCGTTTAAAACATAATACATGGGTAATATCTGTCGAAAAAAAAACAACTTCACTGCTCCTAATTCCAATAAATGTTTTGAAACAAAGTTTTTAATTAAACTTAAAGTTTGCACGCGAAATGATTCATTGAAAGACAATCCAAAAACAACAACAAAAAACAACTTCCAAGTATAAGTTGTATCTCCTAAATCAGTGTTACTGACGGTAGTGGTCCGCGCCGACCGGTAACGGTCAGTGGGCCATCCTCCATCTGTGCGAAGAAGTTATCAAGAAAGTATTGAAAAATATAATCATAATCCTTCATTTACAACAAGTAATTCAAAACCTTGTAGAATATGTCAATTTTCAACAATAAACACAATAAATGAAAGAAATGAAATAAAATAAAGACGACATTGAATGTTGTAGAATACCAGCCCACCCCTTCCACCAACACGCCAACCCGGTATAGTAAGTGGTTG
>MUZC01000114.1:401987-418150 GCA_002072015.1 Radix auricularia | reverse complement strand
AATGATTGGTTGTTGGAATGATTGGTTGTTGGAATGAGTGGTTGTTGGATTGATTGATGGTTGTGAAGTTTTTCTGTACGACATTGTTTTACAAATAATAAAGAAAGACGGAGGGCAATCTTTTAAATTTGCTCTAAGAAATTATATCACATGACCCAATCTCAGCGGCAACTTTTAGGATTTCCGGCTGAATTATGTTTGCCTGACACAGTTAAGTAAAAAAAATAATAAAGCCTTCCGTTGACCCCGTGATCTATGGACTGTTATTATGTTCATTGCGTAATGATCTTTTACACACTATATACTGTCACCAACGTCAGGGAATTTTGAAGAACAGATCTAAGGCACGCATCTATTTACTACAGATGAGGGAGATTAGCAATACGTATACTTACAACTGCGCACACGCGCATGCACACAGGAAACAGGAAGTTAGTCCGATAAATGTCAAAGGATTATGTTCCGCATTTTGGTGCTTTGTAAAGTGTGTCAGGCTTTAGAATGCAACAGGAAATAAATAAAGGAGAATGGTTTTAAAAATGAAAGATACTCATTTCTGAAAGGTTTTGTCGTTTAAAACATAATACGTCGATAATAGCTGCCAGAAACAACTTACATGCTCCTAAATTGCTATAAATGTTCTTAAGTTATAGTTTTAATTGAATTTAAACTTCAGACGCCAAATGATTAATTGAAAGACGAGACAAAGAAAAAAATAAGTATAAATAGCATCTCCCAAATCAGTGCCATTGAAAGGTGTGGTCCCCGGACAGTGTCGGTCCGTTGGTCTTCCTCCACCTGTCCGAAGTAGTAGAAATACTAAAGTTGTGTATGGTAGAGAATTACATTGTTTGGTTACACAAAAAGAGAATGACCTATCGCTGAATGTTTTAGTTTGTGTCTTAGGAACACAGAGAATGTGAGTGTCTGCAGAAGATCGTAGCTGACGACTTGGTGAAAAGACCGACAGAAGTTCGGTGAGATAGGAAGGGCATGAGTCAGAAAAGAACTTGTTACAGAGATCGGCAAGTTTGGAAACAATGCTTGCTTGCATGGTTAGCAAATGAACTGAGTAAAGTAGCGGAGTAACTTGTTCATGTTCTTTGGTCTTTATAACTATTCTGGCAGCTAAGTTTTGAACTTTCTGCAGTTTTTCAATGCATTGTCCTGATGCATTCGACAGAAGAGAATAGCAGTAGTCACTACGAGCTAGAATAGAATAAGAGCACAGTCTAGAGATTTTGTTGCACTAACTGTTAAGTAATAACAGATTGAGCTGATCTGATTAATGGCAGCATAGGCAGAGCGACAGATGTGCTTGATGAAGATGCTGGTAGACATTTTGTCAGAAATAATGTATCCAATATTCCTAGTCGATGTTTCAATATCAATTTTATTCGATGCTCATCCCGTTGAAAGACTTAAATTACTTCTTGGCGTAGTTAGTTATGTAGCTTAAGTGCAGGAAATCCTTTCTTTAAAAGATCGTGACTAAGCATCGTTAAAAGGAAGCAATTTGAACTGTAGCATCAGAATGCAGAAGACGTTGTATGCCACGACAATTGGTTTTTGTGTATATGGGCTCAGCAGCGAGATACAGCTTCTTATAAACCAAAGGGTTGGCGATTTTAAGTAAAAATAGTGAATTTGTCGGCACATTCATAACAACTCGTGCTTTAATAAATTTGAATTCGTCAACGTGAAGTATTTCTCTGGTTATTTTCAACTATTGTTAAGATAAAGTTGTCAACTCTTCCAAATGAACTGGACTTTGTCAACACATAGTTGTGCCAACGTCTTTATCATCTTAAATTTGTGAGACTCGAAGATATCTAAAGATGAATTTCACAGAGGAAGAACGTAAATTGTATCTGGAAACCCTTCAAAGTCAGACAACTCTTGCCATGATACCAGCACTTATATTTTTGTCTTTAATTCTTGTGACTGGAGTTATCGGGAATTGCCTTGTTCTGTTGGTCTACTGGAGAAAACGTTCAAAGACTCCCGAGAAGTTGTTCATTCTGGTCGTGGCTGTGTTGGATCTATTGACCAACTTAATAACAATTCCAAGTAAAGTGTAAACTATTTTATATTCTACTAGCAATTTACCCGCGCTTTGCTGCGGAAATTAGGATTTCAGTTAGCGTTGAGAACCCACGTAAAACCAATTTAAAACACCTTTTGATTTTAATCTGAATCAAGATGGATATACTAAATATATTAACTTCAACCGTTCAGGCTCCTAAGTACACAAAAACTTGGAGATTTAAAGTGCGTCTTTTTTATATAGCTCTTATCGGGAAAAAAATATATAATTCGGCAATTATCCCCCTAGTGAGCGGGGATTTAATATTTTTTGCCTCTTACCATCGCGGGGGTAGGGGGGTACTCAACAACTTCCAAAAGTTTAAAGTTTCTACCTACACGGAAACTTGGAGAATTTGTGTTGATTCAGTTTTAAATAGCACATTTTAGGTGAAAAAAAAAAGTTGTGGGCCCCGGCAACCCATGAGAGGAATTTTTTAAAATTTATATAATTATTTTTCCTTGTCTACCTACACGGGAAATAAGATTTTCAATTTTTATAAATCCCATATAAGAAAAAAAACGTTTTTGGGGACCCGGCCCCCATAAGTGCGTATTTCAAAATTCTTTTACACTGACTTTCATCGTGAGAGGGTAATTAACAAATTCCCAAAGTTTCATGCTCCTACTTTCATTGAAAATTGGAGAATTTGTGATGAGTCGGTTTATAATATAAGAAAAAATTATATTTGGGCCCCCGGTCCCCCATTAGTGGGAATTTTAACATTCTTTTTTGCGAATTTTTGTCGGGAGATTGTACTCAACAATTTCCCAAAGTTTCATGCCTCTACTTACATGGGAAATTGACAAATTGGTGATTTTCAGTTTTTATATAGTATATATTTGGAAAAAAAACTACATTTGTGCCCCCAGTCCCCAGTAAAGGATATATGAAATATTTTCAACCTGCTACCATCGCGAATGTGAATTTAGCAACTACCCAACGTTTAATGTGTCTACCTACACGGGCAATAAGTGAATTATAAATTTTGAATTTTCATAAATCTCATATACGAAAAAAATACGTTTTTGGGGCTCCGGCCCCCATGACTGTGTATTTAAGAATTCTTTTACACCGACTTTCGTCGTGAGAGTTTACTTAATAGTTTCCCAAAGTTTCATGCTCCTACCTACACGGAAAATTGGAGAATTAGTGATGAGTCGGTTTTTAATATAAGAAAAAATATATTTGGGCCCCCGGTCCCCCATGAGAAGGAAGTTTAACATTCTTTTTTTCCAATTTTTGTCGGGAGCGTATACTAAAAAAATAAACAAAGTTTTATGCTTCTACCTATACGGGAAATAGGAAAATTGGTGATTCTCAATTTTTATGGAGCCCACATAAGAAAAAAATGTTTTTGGGTCCCCGGCCGCATATGAGCGAAATTTTCAAAATTCTTTTTAGCCAATTTTCGTAGTGAAAGGGTAACCAACAACTTCCCAAAGTTTCATGTTTCTACCTACACGGGAATTTAGAGAGTTAGTGATGAGTCAGTTTTTAATATAAGAAAAAATATATATTTGGGCCCCGGTCCCCCCTGAGAGGTAATTTTAACATTTTTCCCCAATTTTTGTCAGGAGCGTGTATTCAAACAATTTCCAAAGTTTCATGTTTCTACCTATACGGGAAATAGGAGAATTAGTTATTTTCAATTTTTATATAGCTCATATAAGGAAAAAAACGTTTTTGGGGCCCCGGCCCCCATGAATGGGAAATTTACTCTTTTTCTTTTCCAATTATAATTGGGAGCATGTACTTAACAAATTTCCAAAGTTTCATGCTGCTACCTACACGGAAAATAGAAAAATTGGTGATTTTCAATTTTTATAGAGCCCAAAAAAGGAAAAAAATGTTTTTGGCCCCCCCCCCTGCCCCACATGAGCGAGATTTTTAAAATTCTTTTTCGCCAATTTTCGTCATTAGAGGGTAACCAACAACTTCCCAAAGTTTCATGCTTCTACCTACACGGGAAATTGGAGATTTAGTGAAAAGTTTTTTTGTTTTTTTTTAATATAAGAAAAAATATATTTGGGCCCCCGGTACCCAATTAGAGGGAATTCTAACATTCTTTTTGCCAATTGTCGGGAGCTTGTACTAAAAAAATTTCAAATGTTTCATGCTACTACCTATATGGGAAATAGGAGAATTAGTGATTTTCAATTTTTGTATAGCTCAAATATAGAAAAAAATATTTTGGGGGCCCCGGCCCCCATTAGTGGGAAATTTAACATTCTCTTTTGCCAATTATCATCGGAAGCATGTACTCAAAATATTTTAAAAGTTTCATGCTTCAAACTATACGGGAAATAGGAGAATTACTGATTTGCAATGTGTAAATAGCTCATAAAAGGGGACACATTTTTTTATGGGGCCCCATTTTTGGGGGGCTCCCGTACCTCTATGAGTGGGCATTTAACATTCTCTTTCACCAATTATCATCGGGAGATTAAACTCAACAACTTCCTAAAGTTTCATGCTCTCCACCTACATGGTGAATGGAAGAAATGGTGATTTTTAGTTTTTATATTTGGGCCCGCAGCCCCCCCTGTAAGAGAAATTTTAAAATTTATTTCACCTGCTAGCATCGTGAAAGTGTATTTATAAACTCCCCAACATTTGATGAGTCTACCTACTCGGAAAATAGGAGAATTGGTGATTTTCAATGTTTATATAGCTCATTTATTGAAAAAAACGTTTTCTGGGCCCCAGCCCCCATGAGTGGGAAATTTAATATTCTCTTTTGCCAATTATCGTTGGAAGCATGTACTCAAAACATTTCTTAAGTTTCATGCTTCTACCTACACGGGAAATAGATGAATTATTGATTTTTAATTAGCATATAGCTTATATAAGGAGAAAAACAGTTTTGGGGCCCCGGCCCCCATGCGTGTGAATTTCAAAATCCTTTTTCACCATTTTTTGTCGTAGGAGTGTCTCCAACAACTTCTTAAAGTTTCATGCTTCTAACTATACGGGAAGTTGGAGAATTAGTGATGTAGGAAAAAAAAGTTTTTAGACCTCCGGCCCCACATGAGTGAGATTTTCAAAATTCTTTTTCGCCAATTTTCGTAGTCAGAGGGTACCCAACAACTTCCCAAAGTTTCATGATTCTACCTACACGGGAAGTTGGAGAATTAGTGATGAATCAGTGAGTCAGTCAGTCAGTCAGTCAGTGAGGGCTTTCCCTTTTATTAGTATAGATACATGTGTTTTTAACACTACTCATTAGTGAATAGACATCTTAAAATATCAAACAATGTAACATTCACTAAATTGACAAGAAATAATGATAGTTTTGAAGGTTTTGTGTTTGGTATTGCAGATACGGTAGGTAAAACATTCAAATTAAAAGGTGAAGGGGAAAAATAGAAATCATTTGACTGATTTATTTTTCTCGTTTATTGTTGTACATGAAGTAATATCCTATTGGTAAGTCTATAAATGATTGATGTATATAAAATGTTTACCTATTAATAAGTCTATAAATGATTAGTTCTTATTAACTGTTTCCCCAATTAGCCAGTTTTAACTGTTTGAAGTATAGGAAAGTATAGCATTAGAGACTGTCTAAAACTGATTGACCTTTTAGAAACTTTCCCGTATATTAGGTCTATAATAGAATGTTTTAAATGTTTCCATCTAGATGAAATATACGTGTTACTCCACAACTGGGAATACGATTATCCGACAGTTTGCAGATTCCAGAAATATTTCGGCTCTGCTGTGATCATCGGATCTGTTCTTGTGCTGGTGGCCATCTCGGTGACCAGGTAGGAGGCTAGTGAGGAAAGTGGGGCATTATTTCTGGTTGTTATTACCATAAACAATATGAAACGTATAGATAAATGTAATTACAAATATATATATATCAAAGTATGTCTGTATGTGTGTGTGCTTGTCCTTTATAGCTGACTAAGCCATTCCCCCCATCATCATGAAAATTTTTGAGACTGTTGAGTAACGTTCCGGAATGGTAATTGGCTACTTTGTTTTCTCCATTTAAAACTAAAGGGGCGCTGGGGGCCCATAATGTCATTTTTTGCTTATATGAGCTGTATAAAAATTAATTTAAGCGCTATCTACTTGCTATATTGATGGATCTTAACCAAACTTTGTATATAAATACATGGTAGCCAATATCAAAATACCATAGTGCACTTAACTCCTAATGACAACTCCTTCGGGGCTGGGGGCCCAAAATACCAGTTTTCGTAAACGTTTAAGATTTTATTCCCCAATTCAATTATTAAAGGTTTTGACAAATAATTAATGATAAATGTATCCATTATTATCCATATTCAAATGAACAGTTGTTTTCAACTTTATATCTTGCCCTGAATGGGCCCCGGGCCCTAAATGTCAATTTTTGCCTAAATGAGCTATATAACAATTAGTTTAAGCGCTATCTACTTGATAAATGGATGGATCTTAACCAAACTTTGTATATAAATTCTTGATAGCCAATATTAAAATACCATAGGTCACTAAACTCCTAATGGCAACTCCTTCGGGGCTGGGGGCCCAAAATAACTGTTTTTATAAACCTTTAAGATGTTATTCCCCAATTCAATTATTAAAGATCTTGACAAATTATGATAAATGTATCTATCATTATCCATCTTAAAATAAACAGGTGTTTTCAACGTTATATCTTGCCGTGAATGGGCCCTGGGGCCCTTAACTTAATGTCGTTGTTTTTTTCTTATATGAGCTATACAAAAATTTGTTTAAGCACTAGTTGCTTGCTATAATGATGGGTTTTAACCCGATAGCCAATATTGAAATAACATAGGGCACTAAACTCCTAGTGGCAACTCCTTCAGGGCTGGAGGCCCAAAATACCTGTTTTTGTAAACGTTTAAGATTTTATTCCCCAATTTAATTATTAATGGTCTTGACAAATAATGACACAAGTATCCATTATTATCCATATTCAAATGAACACATGTTTTCAACTTTATATCTTGCCCTGAATGGGTCCTGGGTCCCTTAATGTTGTTTTTTGCTTATATAAGCGATTTAAAAATAGTTTAAGCGCTAGCTACTTGGTAAATTGACTGATCTTAGCTAAATTTTTCCGTAAATGTTTAAGATATTTTGCCCATTCAATATTTAATGTTCTCGACAAATAATGACAGATATATATATATTATCATGCAAATTGAAAGGAACAGGTGTTTTCAACCTTACATCTTAAACTGAATGGGCCCCATCATGTTGTTGTTGTTGATTTTACTGGTTTGTTTTCTTAAATTGGTTTATGCGTTACGTTTTGTGTAAAAAGAATTTATCTTAACCAACATTTTTAAACAAAATCTTGGTAGTCCATATTAAAATGCCATATGGCACTTAACTTCTAATGGCAATTCCTTCTGGGCCCCCGAATATCTGTTTTTGTTATGTGCTTAAGATATTTTCCCAATTTTATTTTTAACAATCAAGAAGAATTTATTCATGATGAAACTGAATTAAAATGAACAGCTATTCAAAATTGGCATCTTGCACAGAATGGGCACAGGGGCCCTTAAATGTCATTATTTTTCTTATATTACCTTTATAAAAATTAGTGCTAGCTTAAGTTACTTAGAAAATAACGGATCTTGCCAATCTTAGTACATAAAAACTCAAATGGGGAAGTGAACTTTTTATGTTCATTCCCTCGGGTAGGCGTCCCCAAATGTTTTTGTAATCCTCATTAATAATTTAATTTTCCAAACAATTTTACACAACATGGAGAAATATAGCTTGAGTACAAATTATTACTTATTTTAGAGCCTGGCCCTTTAATGTCGTTTTTTCTTTTTTTTCTTTTTTTTTCTAAGCTTTTAAATTATTATTTTATTTATCCATTTGCTATGAAACTTGGACTTTTTTGCACACTTCCGTGTAGTTTTCTGGCATAATTGTTAAAAAAAAACATAGCACTCATTGGATTCTTAAATAGTAATTTTTACTGAGATCGTTAAACGCACGACCGGGTCTGCTAGTACGTAATAATAATTTTAAAGTAACATTTTTCAAGGGAGAAAACTTTCACTTTTCTTAAATTAACCAACACAGTTTTAATTTTACATTTTCTAACTGTGAAGTAAGAATACACTATATTATAGAACAATACATTTAAATTATTTATATTATTAGAGCTGTTAACCCTTAATTTTAATTTAATCGTTAACTTTTGAAAAATGTGTGCTTTTTCAATGTATTAAACGTTAATTTCGATTCAAACCAAAAATTATAATCTATGTTGTCATAAGTAACACTAATGATGACTCTTGTTGAATATCTAATGAAGACTTGCATGTCTCCTTTATATGTCATCTGTTAACCAACTACGCAAAAAGACAAATGTGTTGACATTATTTGGTTCAAGTGATGAACGGGTCTAATTGACAATTTAACCAACCGAGCTGAACAATCATTCACATGGAACTGAGGTAACACAAAACGGTATTGACAAGAAATAACATTCTCGGATACTGGTATTCATTAAGTTTCCACCGTTGTAGAGGGTTAATGTATACAAGAACAGTCATTACCATTTTGTAACGCAGTAATTCACCAGAAGAGCTGTCGTCATTTTCTGTCTCCGAGTCAGACTCCATTACTTGCAATAGCTTAATTAGCTTTTAATTTAGATTAATATGTGGGAGAAGTAATTTGTTGAAGCAGTAACGACTGGGAAAATGAATGGATCTTAGCCAAACTTGATAGTTACTACTTAGACCACCGCGCCCCAATAGATTTTGCTTATATGCGTTATAAAAAATAGTTTAAGATTTAGCTATTGTGAAAAGTGATGGATCTTAATCAAAGATAGTATAGAAAAAATTTGAAATTGACAACCTGCAGTGAAATGGCCTAAGGGCCTTTTTTTTACTTATATTAGCGGTATGAAAATTAGTGTTGGCGCAAGTAACTAAGAAAATATTTTAATTTTTTTTTTAATTAGTCTCATAGCCTCGTGGTTGTTTGGGTTATAATGTTACCATTCAGGTTTCTCGGGGCTTGGTAGACCTTGGCGGTGTCCATCTCCCCTTCAGGTCAGCGGAGGACTTTTTATCAATAGCAATCCATCAATATGTTTATTTAGACTTTTACGTGGGCTAGGTCCCACGCCTCTCAGCTTAGATAAAAAAAAAACCACAAGAGTCTATATTAGGCTGCGATTAATCAGTAAATTTTGTTAACAATTAAAATAATTTTAATCAATGAATTAGCAATTTAAAATAGGAAGATTGTTTTTACTTTTTTAAGATTTATTGATAAATAATCAATAATTAATAATTGTTTTTTGGTTTTTGGTTTTTCTTTACAAACAAACTTCTCAATTTAAATAAAAAACCAAATTTTCAAGTGTTAACTTTAAAATAAGATGTTTTAACAGGAAAATGATATTTAATAAATTACACATTGCTTTTACTTGATTAACCAAAACAAAATTTTAATTCATTGACATTTTATGGAGCTACTTATATTTAAATATACCGGTACAGCAACAAAGAATGTCAATTACCTGTTGTTTTTTTTACTTCCCTTGAAATTTTCAATTCACTGACGTCATACATGTTTATTTTTAGCTTTATAAAATACTAGCAATTTACCCGCGCTTTGCTGCGGGAAGTTGGAGAATTAGTGATGAGTGAGTGAGTGATATTTGGGCCCCAACAACTTCAAAAAGTTGTATGCTTCTACCTACATGGGGAATGGGAGAATGAGTAATTTTGTTTACTTTTTATATAGTTACTATTAGGAAAAAACTACATTTGGGCCCCCTGGCACCAAGTGAGAAATATTTTTAAAATAATTTTTCAGCTCGTAGAAGTGTATTTAATAAACCCCCAAAGTTTCATGCGTTGCCTATTCGGAAAATAGGAGAATTAGTGGTTTTCAATTTTTATACAGCACATATAAGGAAAAAGCACGTTTTGGGGCCGCGGCCCTCATAAATGTGCATTTAAAAATTCTTTTACGCCAGTTTTCGTCGTGAGACGGTGCCCAATAACTTCCAACAGTTTTATGTTTTTACGAACACGATGAATGTGGAATTTCTGATGAGTCAGATTTTAATATAAGAAAAAATTATATTTGGGTCCCCAGCCCCCTATGAGTTGAAATTTACCATTCTCTTTCGCCAACTTTCATCGGGAGATTGTATTCAACAACTTCCCAAAGTTTCATACTTCTACCTACATGGGGAAAGGGAGAATTAGTTATGTTCAGTTTTTATTAAGTTTATATTAGGAAAAAACTACATTTGGGCCCCCCGGCTCCCAGTAAGGGGTATTTTAAATATTTTTCACCTGCTACCATCGTGAAAGTGTAATTATCAATTCCCCTACGTATCATGAGTCTACCTCATCGGGAAATAGGAGAATTAGTGATTTTCAATTTTTATATAGCTCATATAAGTAAAAAAAAAAAAAAAAAGGTTTTTGGGGCCCCGGCCCCCATTATTTGGAAATTTAACATTCTCTTTTGCCAATTATCGTCGGAAGCATGTTCTAAAAAAATTTAAAAAGTTACATTCTTCTACCTATACGGGAAATAGGAGAATTAATGATTTGCAATTTGTAAATAGCTCATAAAAGGAAAAAAAACTTTTTTGGTGGCCCGGCCCCCATGAGTGTGAATTTCAAAATTCTTTTTCACCAATTTTCGTCATGAGAGAGAACCCAACAATGTCCCAAAGTTTCATGTTCGTACCTACACGGGAAGTAGGAAAATTGGTGATTTTCAATTTTTATAGAGCCACTATAAGGAAAAAAATGTTTTTGGCCCCCCGGCCCCACATGAGCGACATTTAAAAAATTATTTTTAGCCAATTTCTGTCGGGATAGGGTACCCAACAACTTCCCAAAATTTCATGCTCCTACCTACACGTAAAATAGGAGAATTAGTGATGAGTCGGTTTATAATATAAGAAAAACTATATTTTGGACCCACGGCCCCCCATGAGAGGGAGTTTAATTTTTTTAAAATCAATTGTCGTCGGGAGCGTGTACTCAAAAAATTCCCTAAGTTTCATGCTTCTACATATACGGTAAATATGAAATTAGTGATTTTCAATTTTTAAATAGCTCATATAAGGAGAAAAAAAATTTTTTTGGGGACCCCGGCCCCCATGAGTGGGAAATTTAACTTTTTTTTTTTCCAATTATTGTCGAGAGCATGTACTCAACAAATTTCCAAAGTTTCATGCTTCCACCTACACGGGAAATAGGAAAATTTGTAATTTTATTTTTTTATAGAGCCCATTTAGGAAAAAAATGTTTTTGGGCCCCCGACCCCACATAAGCGAGATTTGTAAAATTCATTTTCGCCAATTTTCGTCGTGAGAGGGTACCCAACAACTTTTCAAAATTTCATGCTCCTTCCTACACGGGAAGTTGGAGAATTAGTGATCAGTCGGTTTTTAATATATGAAAAACTATATATGGGCCCCCGGTCCACCATGAGAAGGAATGGTAACATTACTTTTTGCCAGTTTTTGTCGGGAGCGTGTACTCAAAAAATTAACCAAATTTTCATGCTTCTACCTATACGGAAAATAGGAGTATTAGTATTAGTGATTTTCAATTTTTATAAAGCTCATAGAAGGAAAAAACCGATTTTGGGGCCCCAGCCTCCCATGAGTGGGAAAATTAACTCTTTTTTTCCAGTTATAATTGGGAGCATGTACTTAACTAATTTCCAAAGTTTCATGCTTCTACCTACACGGAAGATATGAAAATTGGGGATTTTCAATTTTTATAGACCCCAAATAAGGAAAAAAATGTTTTTGCCCCCCGGCCCCACATGAGCGAGATTTTAAAAAATTCTTTTTCGCCAATTTTCGTCGTGAAAGGGTAACCAACAACTTCCCAAAGTTTCATGCTTCTACCTACACGGGAAGTTGGAGAATTAGTGATGAATGAGTGAGTCGGTGAGGGGTTTCCCTTTTATTAGTATAGATTATCCATTAATTTTTCTAAAGTTAACTTATAAATTTAAATTAATCTATAACAGCCAAATTCTATATCTCATTCAAATCGGCCAATGAACTCCAAATGTTCATTTCCTCGGGCACATTACCGCGTAGGTTTCTGACATAATATTTTTAAAACACGTCATTCATTGGTTATATAAAAATTATATTTATTTTATAATTTTTTGTTTTATTCATTGATTTCCAAATTTAACAATTTTATGCGGACGTGCGAAAAGAATCATTTTTGGTGCGCTGGTTTCTAAAATTTGTAGCGTCATCGAGACATAAATTGCAAATTATATATATTTATTGAGTATTTTTGGTGCGCTGCTTTCTAAAAATATAAGCGTCACGGACAGACGGACGAGCCAGACAAAACACATTGCAAATTATATATATTGATAATTTAAATAAGCTTAATTTGAAATGTTTACACGATAATTTAAGCACCAAAATCGGGCAAAATGAAAAGATTATAGAAAGCCCTCCACGTAAAATAAAGCCTTGAAAAATATATATTGCACAACATAAAACTATTTTAGAAATTCTGCATAGCATTGTTCAATTTCTAGAAATGAGTTCAAACTTTCTATACTTTTGCTGTGTTTTTTTTTTAATTTACGGCTTACGGGACAAATGGGACAATTACAAAAACTATAGTAAAACATCCGCAACTGAAAGGAAATATCCTGTCGAATTTTCTTCCTGTCCGTTATTTGGCTTTACGTGAAAGCAGTGCACCGAGTTGACACAAACATACTAACAACTGAGCTTTATTTTTACAGATCAATAAATTTTAAATTTGCTATAAAAGAACTATCGTTTGCTTGGATCCACATCAAAAAAAGGCATAAATGAATGATTTTTTAATAATTTATTTTATTTTATTTTTAAAAAATGTTCCATTGTCTTGTTGTCGTAGGGGGGTCTAATGTTTCCATTTGAACTTTCTCGGGGCTTGGTAGATCTTGGCGGCGCCACTTCATCTCCAAGTCAACGGAGGACATTCTTCAAATTTAGTGGTCGAATGTAAAAACTTTATTATAAACTATACTCCTTTTAAATAACTGGATCTTAAGCCTTTAAAAAACACCTGTGTAATTTAAATGTAAATTAAGCTGTGGAAAATTACTTAATTTCATTAAAGCAGAAATATTTGCTTTACCATTGTACCAATAATTTTGTTTTCTAGACTCCTTAGAAATCTTTTGTTTTGTTTTCATGACTGTTCAACAGGTACAGAAAGATTTGTCGGCCCTTTGAATGGCAGGTCAGCATCTCTCAATCCAAGGTCATTACAGCCGTCATAGCCGTGACGTCACTTCTGTGCCCCATCCCTTATGGCCTCATTAATGGCCGCGAGACCAAGCGGACCCCTCGCCCCGATATCCATAGTTACGTTTGTGGAATTGACGACTCGTACGCTAAGACAATTTGGCCGAAGCTCAACTCGATATTCTTCGTTTTGATTTTTGTGTTTACTTCCATCCCAATGCTTTTCTTGTATGTTCTCATTGGAAGAAAGGCATGTAGGCGCGGCGTATTTACCGGAAGATTCATCACTTTGGTCATGGAAAGAACACACCAAGATGAAGTCAGCAGTGACGTCACCACAAACTCCACAGACGATAAAATTGCTACATCGTCAACGGGGGAAGAGAGAGGGCAAATATTTAATGACAATAAAAAACCCGAGAGTCTCGTCAAGACATCAACTTTTGTGGGACTAAGCCGGAAGTCATCTACACCGGAAACGTCTTTTGCTGAATGTGAAAGGGGACCGAATCATGAGACCAGAACAGATGCCACGACTGTGCCAGGGAGAGCATTCAGTCGCACCACCTTGATGTTGCTTGCAATCAGCCTCCTTTTCGTCATCTCATTCCTTCCGTTCGTAGGGCTGGAATGTTTCGAGAACGTCGCCCCTGATGTTTACTCTTCTCTAAGTGAGTCCTCCCTTGGTGTCTATTTTCTATTCCACAGATTTTATGTCATCAACAGCGCTGCCAACTCAATCATCTACAGCATTTGCAACGTCAAATTCAGGAAAGACCTTTTGAATCTGTTCACACGCAATTAAATTGTTGAACGTGATCCAAGTGATATAATACAAGAACAGGATCAACAACATTGCTAATTTCTGCTTTGTGTACTATTCATTGGTCTGTACTTATTTTTTCAGCTCTGATGTGTTTTCTGTTTTTTGGTCAGGTCTGATTTGTTTCCCATTCATTGGTCAATTCTGATTTATTTCCCATTCATTGGTCTGTTTTGATTTGTTTCCTGTTGATTTGACATTTCTGATTTGTTTCTTGTTAATTTTTTAGTTCTGATTTGTTTCCTGTTAATTTGTTAGTTCGGATTCGTTTCCTGTTAATTTGTTAGTTCTGATTTGTTTCCTGTTAATTTGTTAGTTCTGATTTGTTTCATGTTAATTTGTTAGTTCTGTTTTGTTTCCTGTTAATTTTTAGTTCTGATTTGTTGACTGTTAATTTGTTAGTTCTGATTTGTTTCCTGTTAATTTGTTAGTTCTGATTTGTTTCCCGTTAATTTGTTAGTTCTGATTTGTTTCCTGTTAATTTGTTAGTTCTGATTTGCTTTCCATTCATTGCTTAGATCTGAGTTATTTTCTGTTCCTTTGTCATTTCTGTTTTGATTCAGCTTGATATAGAGTAGTCTTCTAAATTGTAAATACGCAGATAAGAATACGCAGTGGTAAAAACCAAAGTAGACTAACTGTCACAGATGACCAATTTGCCCTTGTAACTTGTTGTGAGTTGCGCACGGTGGTATGTTTGATGTTTGCTTTTGTGGTATTAAAAGTTAGTGGTGCGAAAGCGTGCAAAGTGATTGTGTTGTTGACGTCATTGGTATATGTGTAGAAAGGGGGAGAGTTTGGTGTGTTCGTTGATGTAAAAAGGAGGAAACGCCATTAAAGTTGTTTTCTTTATTTCAAGCAGTGTCTGTATTCTTGTAAACGGTAATTTGTATGAATCTTGGAGCAAGCAGTCAAGTTTAAGTATTAGGACGCTTGTGACATTTCTGGGGGCTCAGTCCGGGATTACACGGAATACATAGCCACTGCTGAAACAACGAGAATGCCAGTCAATACTCTGTAGGATATATTAGCACTGGTGGATGCCCTTCAACTGAGAGGTGAAGAAAGGAGAGAGTACATAGAGCGAGAGGTACAACGAGCGAGAGATTATGAGAGAGCGATGGCGGATAGGGCGGCCGAGAGAAAGATGGCGCATAGGGCGGCCGAGAGGGAGATGGCGGATAGGGCGGCCGAGAGAGAGGCGGCTGAGAGGGCGGATAAGGCGGCCGAGAGAGAAATGGCGGATAAGGCGGCCGAGAGAGCAGCCATGTTAGAGGTCAAGAGATTGGAGGCTGCCAATGGAGGGAATACGAATGGGACAGATAACAGGCCCAGGCAGCCCAAGCTTCCACCATTTATGGATGGTGTTGATCAGCTTGATGGATACATTACAAGGTTCGAAACTTTCGCTAGAACCAGTAAATGGCCGGAAAGCGACTGGCGCTGTCATTGGGTGCGCTTTTGTCGGGTCGAGCCTTGGAGGCGTACTCCAGAATGCCTTACGAGGACGCATTGGTGTATTTAAAGGTGAAAGAAGTGCTCCTAAAAAGGTACAATCTCACAGAGGAGGGGTATCGAGATCTATTTAGAAAGAGCGGGCCTCAGGCAGATGAGTCACCATCCATCTTTATAGGAAGAATAAAGGGCTATTTGTGGAAATGGATTGGCCTATCGGGAATAGACAGAACATTTGACGGTCTTATAGACCTCATTGTGAAAGAACAATTCATGGATGTGTGTCCTGAGGATCTGTCTATACATTTAAAAGAGCGACGTGTTGACAGCCTGGAGGAAAGTGCTCGAGTTGCAGAATTGCTCCTGGGGGCAAGGAAGAGAAGCTTTGCTCATGGCTCTGGTGCAAGGCAAAATGTGGCTGAAGGACGTTCAGGATCAGACGTGAATTGCTTCTTGTGTCCCAGGGCTGGGCACATAGCACGCTATTGTCCCAATACAAGGGAGGGCGGCAATACGAGTGCAAAGAGAGTGGCGACGACGCGTGTTCTTGAGCG
>MUZC01000114.1:371000-401783 GCA_002072015.1 Radix auricularia | reverse complement strand
GTGGAGGCGGTATGTGTGGAGAATTCTATAGTGGACTTGATTGTGGGTAATGTGTGTGGAGCAAGGACCGATGAAAACATGGACAGGGTGGCGATAGTGACAACGCGAGCTCAAAGAAAAAGAGAATGTCCTACTGCCCAAAGTAGTATCGCCAGGGATTGTTACAGGGAAGGAGTCGGGCCCATTCGCTCGGCTGGAGATAGACTTGTTCGAAGCAGTGGGCCACATCGATGGTCCGCCGACAGAGAGTGTGGTGAGGGGAAGGTGAATTGTGGGTGTGAAAATCGGAGGATTAGAAACGTCAGCATGAGTGGAGGAGTTTGTTACAAGTGTGGTTTTCCCGGTCATTGGGCCAGAGACTGTCGCAGCGGCCAAGGCGGTGGTGCGGGGAGCTTTAGCGGGCGAGATCGTGGTGGTGCTCGCATGGACTTTAGAAATAGGAGAGGGGCCAGTGATAATAAATGCTACAAATGTAACAGACCTGGTCATTTTGCCATAGACTGTGAAAGGGGCATTGATTCAAGTGCTTGTTGTAACTGCAACAGCCCTGTGCATGTTTAGCGTGACCATCCTGAAGTACTTTAACACGGCTCGTTTTGCGCGGGCAAGGGTTCTGAGAATAGTGCCTGTTCCTGTTGAGAGTCACGTTCTTACAAGTGCACAGTCATCCCTGGATTAATTTAAGTTCTATGTATTGAGACACTGACTCTAAAGAATATTAATATTACGTTCAGGTTGATTTTTGTGTGATTACTCTGTTAATATAATATTTTGAGTTGTTATAAGTCATAAATTATTGGGTTTGAAATGTATACTGATTTGTATGTAAATGCTTTGTCGATATATTGGAGAGCAATATAAATAGTTATTGTATTTAAGAGGAAATGATAGTAGTGTTCAGGGATATTTGAAAGTATATGTCCATAGAATATGTTAAGAAGTAATCATGGTAATGAGTAAAGTTGAAAATTGGTCATTTGAGATTATGGAAATTTGTCGACCTCGAAAAATTTCTGGAAAGGGGGGCATATGTCACAGATGACCAATTTGCCCTTGTAACTTGTTGTTGTGAGTTGCGCACGGTGGTGTGTTTGATGTTTGCTTTTGTGGTATTTAAAGTTATTGGTTAGTGGTGCGAAAGCGTGCAAAGTGATTGTGTTGTTGACGTCATTGGTATATGTGTAGAAAGGGGGAGAGTTTGGTGTGTTCGTTGATGTAAAAAGGAGGAAACGCCATTAAAGTTGTTTTCTTTATTTCAAGCAGTGTCTGTATTCTTGTAAACGGTAATTTGTATGAATCTTGGAGCAAGCAGTCAAGTTTAAGTATTAGGACGCTTGTGACACTAACTTGTATCTGTCTGACCAGAGCAAATTAAATCCCGACTAATTATCTAACTAGGGGCGCGGTGGTCTAAGCTGTAGCGAGTTGGACTACCGAACCGCTGCAAGCACTCGAGTCGCGAGTTCGAACCGCGGGTCTGGCAAGGCCCCCGGGGCATTGTGCTAACCACACAATCCCATGCTCGTTAGTGGTCAATGAAACTTGTGAACGCTACTTCACTTGCTCCCATGGACCTTCATGGTCTGTAAGGGATCTTAAGTATCTAACTTTATGTACAATTACAGACTTCTCTGATATCCAAAAACTTGATGTGTATAAAACGTTGGCTGGTCGAGGATATGTTAGTTTGTGACATGCGTAATGTTATTATTTAATGTTGAACATCTTGTCTATTTTTTTTAACTGGTTTTTTTTTTGCTTCTGATTACAAGAAGATACGCGTTTAGTTGCCATATATTATTTTCTTTTACATAAATGCTTGTAAACATCTTTCAAATTATTTTATAATGAAGAATGATTGTTTTTGTGTTTTAAACTTGATAACGGTTAATTAATTTCGTAGAAAAATATAGAAGGCACACAAATGAATACAAAATTTTTTTTGAATTTTTTAAAATTATTATTAACTAGATTGTGCCGTGGCGCCTGCGGCGCCCCCTTTTTTAGGGCGCCTACGGCGCCAACCTTTTTAAAAAGCCCAACTAACTTGTCCTTTTTTGATAAATACGAAATATTAAACTTTCTGAAATGTACGCAAAGTATTTAATTAATAATAGGGGTTGTATTTTGCGCACCGATGCACACCAAACAATGACGTCATCATATTAAATATTTGTACTGCGCTAATCACCACACGATTTTTCAACTAACTGCTGTAGACTGTCGTACATCGCTCCTCAGCGTTCCACATCCAGTGAGTGAGTGAGTGAGTGACCTGGGCTTTTATATTATTTATGAAATTTAAATCGATGCCATGTCATAATTTTTAGGCTTGTATGAGTTTAGAGGTCTGTGTAGTCTTTGCTGGTTCAGCGAGTGAGTTCGTAAATTAACCATTATCACTTAAATCATCCAAATTTCCTTTGCAGTACACACTGTGCTGCAGTGGCGTAGCGAAGGGGGGGCAAACGCCCGGGCGGCACTTGCCAGAGGCGGCAAATTCCTGCTTGTTAATTAGTGTCTAAGAAGTAAATTATAAGAAAGTTGAGCTTTTTATTGAAATAAAAGAAAATTAATAAAAAAAAATTAAAAACAGAAATAAAATATCTATCCTAGACATATATCTATATCTAGACATGTGAACTTTTCAAACGTCAAAACTTCAAACTCCTTACAGGATATAAATTCTTCTCATACTTATGCTACTGTACTGAAAAGTACTTAAGTAGTATGATAATGTAACAATGAAGTAGTAGTGGTAGCTTAATTTATTTTTAAAATTTGACAGTCGCTCCTGTTGTAAAATTAAAACTAATTGTACATGAAACATGAGCCAAGCTCGGTGTTGCACATTGTGTGTAAAAAAGGTGACGGCTAATTCCTCATTAATTAGCTTCAAAAATGAAAAGCGTTAAAATAAAGATTATTAAAATAAAATAAAAGCAAAGATTTTTTAAAAATCTAAGAAATAAAGGAACTATATTATATACGTTAACATTTCAAATGCCAGAACTTCAAACTCCCTTATGATTCTTAAATATTCTCATACTAATGCTATTGAAATGGAAAACAAAAGAGTTAAAATAAAGGCAAATTTCCCGAACCAATGCATTTGCTTGCCAAGTACGATCGAGAACTCCCAAAACATTGTATCGAAAAAAAAGGTTTTAAAAACTGTCATCTAAAATTCAAACTGAACTCAAAGCAATTTTAAGAGATACAGATCGCGAAAAATCATACTTTTTCAGGAATAAGATACCCCATATTGTTCTTTTCTATTCGATAGCTCTTCATATATTTTACATAATCAACAAACAAGGCAAGTTGTGGTATATGTAATGATCAAATTGAACACAAAAAAGTAGACATCGTAGAATGTTTAAAATATTTCATTGAAGTGAAAGTGAATCTGCTTACATTTCTGAAATGATTTTTTTTAAATGACGTTCTTAAAATAAAGGATTGCAGGGGATCATCATGTGTTAATACTTCTTCTTTATGGCTGGAAAGTATACAGGCGTTTAAGAAAGACGCAATAACATAAACTCTCACTGTCAAGTATTGCTCAAATAGTTCATTAAATCTAATGTTTACATGATAATCAAACTGAAACGAGTTGTCTATTTTAGTACTTTAGAACGTTGTTACGGATTATTATTCATGACCATAACCGTTTGAAATATCTACTTCACTTTACAAGCAAGGATTCAGAATACAAAATAGTGAATATACCGTAAAGCCATTTGAGAATATTTTGAAAGCTATAGAGAAACTGACAGAGGCAGAAACAAAAAGCTCATCAGACCAACAGACGCAGGCACTTTGCTAGTTACATTAAAATGAAATTCTTTTTATCGAATCTTTGTCAAAGATGCACGAAATAATTTATAAATGTATAATGCTATAAAAAATGCTAAGCAGAAGGTGCTTACAGAGAAGTTGCTGGAAATACTTGATGATGCTTTGAAATTTGATAAAAATTTTATGTGGAGTCCCCATTCTTAAAGTCGAATCTTCAAGTAAAAGTACCAGACAGCAAATTTTTGGTGATCCAAAATATGTATCCATGTTATTTAGAAAAACAGTTGAGAAGAAAGTTATAATATTCATAAGATGAGATTGCTGTAGAAATTCATGTGAGATTATTACAGGTATGTAGAATTTATAAAACTTTTACAATTTGCGAACACCAGGCGATCTGCTGGTCTTTGAAATGTTGGCTTTAAATTAGAGTATTCAAATAACATTGACAAGCAAATACTATTTTACCTCACGGGTAAAAAAAGAATGAATGAATTAAAGACCACTTGATTTATAAAATTTTAATAAGATATTAAGGCTCGAAGTTACCTTGCCTTAAATAATATAATTAACTTGTATTGCTTACAATAAAGTAATGCAAGGTCTTAAAATATCTTCTCCAAAATTAAGTTAGTGAAAATTTAACTACAATCAATAACGATTACGCCAAAATTTTCTAATCTATTGCTTTTTAAATTTTGGGTATTGAAGATGGCAAGGCTGAAGTATTGATGCACGAAAGAGGGTGCATTCAGGAGAAACAGAAAATTCTAATTTTAATTGAAGAAATAACGCATTTCTTTTTATCACTGTTACAGTGTCATTATTAATTTATAATAAAAACTATCTTTACTTTACAGCGTTAACATATTTTCCGGCGTGGGGGGGGGGGGCTAAAAAAAATTTTGCTTCTGCCGGGCGGCACATACCCACGCTACGCCGCTGCTGTGCTGTTTTTAAAAAAAACACATTAAAGCCTGTCTGGCCTTCATGTTTGTCTTCATTAACTTTGGAGCCCCACTTATGTCTAAGAAATCTCAACTAGGTCAAGCCACTGGCTATCTAGGAGGGAAGGAGGAAGTAATAACTGCTACATTCACAAAGTAATGAAATGTGTATTTACTTACAAGAAAAATAGTTTTCAGAAAAAATGTCAAAATTTCGCAGTTGATCAAAACTCAAGCTTGACAAGAACACCACTTCAAGTTCGTTCACCAGCATATACAACATAACATTCACCCTAACATATACAACATAACATTCACCCTAACATATACAACATAACATTCACCCAACATATACAACATAACATTCTTCCTAACATATACAACATAACATTCCTACTTACATATACAACATAACATTCTTTCTAACATATACAACATAACATTCACCCTAAAATATACAACATAACATTCACCCTAACATATACAACATAACATTCTTCCTAACATATACAACATTACATTCACCCTAACATATACAACATAACATTCTTCCTAACATATACAATAAAACATTCTCCCTAACATATACAACATAACAATGATTAAAGGTCCCCCAAACTTCCTATAGTGTATAATAAAAAATAGCAAATGTTTATAGGAATCTCTGAAAATGCCTTGGACTGTCATATTGCGATGCTGCAAGTATGAGTAGGAAGTATAACGGAATGCAGGCTATTCTTTGTGAGAAGTGCAGTGTTGCTTATTATGTACAGTTCACAGCTCATTCCCTTAATTTGGTTGGGAAAAGTGCAGTGGGTTGTCCTGCTGCAGTCAATTTGTTTTGTCTTCTGCAAAATCTTCATGCCTAACAAAAACACATGAAATTGATACCTTTTTTTTTTAAAACTTGTGTGACACAAGATGGTCAGCCCGACATGATGAGGTGGGGTCCGTAATAAATCTTACCATGAGAATATTGCAGCATTAAAAAAATTAGCAACTAACGAAATCAGCCACGTGACCGTTGACTTGAAGGAAGAAAGAAACATGAACAACTGGAAGACATTAGTTTACTTTATATTTGGGAAACAATTTTAGAAAGATTTTATAAATCTAATTTACATCTTCTAGAGCCGAGAAAATCTTTGAATTCAGCCATGCATTTGGAGTCTCTCATTGAGTTTGTTAAAACACAGCATTCTTAATTTGATTCCTATGAAGACAAAGGAAATGACAAGTCGGTGGAAAAAAAGAGAATAAACAATCTACAATAATATCAAAAAAGAGAAAGTGTCATTTTGATAAAGGGACATCCTCAAAACAGTATACCCCCCCAGACAAAAATTCAAGGATGAGGTATTTCTGGTAATCGTTAACAAACTTTCTTAAGCCCTACAACATCGGTTAGGCGCATATAAAGACATCCGTGAGAAATTTGGCTTTCTTACAAACCTAACTGAGCTCAGCAATGACACCATCCGATGGGCAGCAGCCAAGATAATGGAAGAACATTCAAGTGGTTTTGAAGACTTCTTACCTTCAGAATTATTTTAATTTTCAGAACTCATAAAAAAGTTATTGTCCAGCCGCAGGCTCAGGGTAAGGAAAAGGAAGTAACATAATGCGAAACTCAAAACACGTTCACAGAGCTAAATATGTTGCTGCTTTTGAATTAGCTAAACTTCACATAGTCCTTTACAAATGTAACATCGCATTTCGCATCTATCTCTCAATGATGACATAAAGCTGAAGCAGAGAGCAATCCTTTCCAAAGTTGAAAAGAATATAAAATTCCCAAATGTGGTGAAGGTATTAGTGACGAATGGTGTCGGTATGTCTAAGCTCAGTTGACTTATATCATTTAAAAGAAAAGACAACGACTCTCATATTTTCAATCTTTTTAAAGCTCTCTCTCTCTCTCTCTCTCTCTCTCTCTCTCTCTCTCTCTCTCTCTCTCTCTGGTCCGGCTGTTTCTGTTATTTTTTTTCTTAATTTGTGTTGTTCTAGTTCGTTGAAAAATCCCCGCGTTTAGCGTATTTCAGTGTATAGGGATGCTCTTAATATGGCGGAAATCTATTAATAGAAATATTATATCTAAATGTATCTTTTTTAAAGACAAAATTCATAAAAAATTAATAAAAGTTACGCTTCAATACGTGAATATAGGTATATTGAGAATGATTGATCTTATCAGCTAATTTTTAGTTCTTCGTTAATTTAAGACAGCTTATTGGACTTGCAAAATAAAAAAACAATTTCGTAATTTTACTAAGCTAAAAATTTTGAGAACAAAGTGATTTGACTGTATTTATGCCTCAAAACATTGTTCCACTAAAATGTTATCTAAAAATAGAACTTTCCGAAATCAGCTTTGACGTTTTCCGGTTTTTGAAATGAAGAACCCTATTTCATAATTCTTTTCTTGGGGAAAAATGTCTTTTTTTCTTCTTTCTTTTTGTATCTACTTATTTTTAATTTTTAAATCCTTTATATTAACTGGTGGTTTCTGAGCCGTGCGACCGACCGACCAACCTTGCCGAAAAATCTTTGGGTCGAGTTTTACCCCCCCCCCCTTTTCTCGTAAGCTAGCGTGCTCAAAATTATGTTATGTCTCGTATATTAAGGATTTATGGTGAAAAACTCGTCTTTTACGGTTTTTTAAATTATATTTTTACATACATTTGAACACAGTAAATTATTACGTTTTGGTGTCATCACCCTGATGTGTGTCATCCGGGGCGCTCCCCCACCCCCTAGCGACGCTACTAGCTGTATGGAATATCTGTGTCAGCCCTTGATGGAATATGTGTGACAGTGCTGAATGGAATATCTATGACATTGTTGTATGGATCATATGTGACAGTGTTGAATTCAATTTTCCAGATCACTATTCAATAGATTTTATTCGACAGTGCTCGGCCAAAGAAAGTCATAACGAAAAAATTGCTATAAATCCTTTATATAATATACAAGACATAACTATAAGGATATTCATTATAATACGCAGGGTAAAACAATCCGAAAATACACAATTCTAGTTATGTCTCGTAAAACGTGTTTAATATAATGCGCACCGATCGTGAATATATTTTTTTTAAAGTATCGTCAATATAATGCGCACCTTATTGCGCGACAGGAAAGGTTGTTGAACATATTACGCACCACAACACTATCTAAAAACTAACATGATACATAGAGACAAAAAAATAATAATTTAAAAATTCAATTATTCAAATACTGTCCATTCGATCGATCTGAAATTTTTATACATCATTTTTATTATTTAGCCTACATGAGTCTGCGTGCAAAATTTCAGCTGGCTAGCTTACGAGAAAAGGGGTTAAAAATCGATCCAAAATTTGTTCGGCAAGCCAGCACGCAGGCACGGTCGCACACACGGGCTCAGACACCACAAATTAATATAAAGGATTTAAAAATCAACCATTCAAAAACACAAAAAGCACCAAATTGACGCTAACACGACATTAAAATGGACGATAACTAGACATTGGACTTGATGCTAAGAAAATATTGTACCTGTGACATAAGACGTGTTTGTGTAAAATTAAGCTTCTAGAATATTGCTTCTGTAAAATCGTTACTGGAAGTATATTTGAAATTTGTCTAGCTGTGTGGAGATTAGAATTCACCAATTCTCTGCTCAAAGGGATGTATCATAGTTTAATAACATCCACAATGTCAAGCAAGGTTATTTCTATTTCTTGCTATTATTTAATTTTTTATTAATTTTTTTATATTTTTGCGTTCACTTGCATCTAGATCTACTTGAAAACTTAAAAATTTACAAAGGGGTTGAGAGTTTAAGAATTGTGGCCTCACATCAAAACACGCAAATTTAATTCAAAGTTCCACTTAAATATTTGATTGCTTAAAATGTATTTAATGATTTTTACATGGCTTCACGTGTAGTGCAGTATTATAATACAGGCCTACATTAAATAAAGTTGCTTTTAGTCGTAAACTGATACAAGATATCTGTAGGAAATAAAAAGTTGCTTGTAGGCGTAAACCTATGCAAGATATCTGTGTGGACATATGAAAAAAAAATGCTAAACAGGGATCGTCGTTTTTCGTACATAAAGAAATGAATAAAGAAACATAAGTTATTCATTAGTAAACATTTATTTTATTTTATAACTTTTTATTATTATTATTATTTTTTAGGATTAATTGAGGACAAAATGAATCAAGTTATAGAGAAAATTTATTTAATTCATTGGTAAAAAAAAAAATCAATTTTATGTTGCCAGCAAATCATAACACATAATTACTCTGGTGTGTTTCTATTTCATTCAATAACACGCATCTAACTCAAGCATTGTCTTCGCTACAACATTAATTTGGTATATTATTGCTCAGTGCTTTGTCTTTGGATTTAAGACATCGATTGGTCAACTGTACACTCGTTTGATATAACTCATGATGCCAGCCAGAAGAGTAGTTGCTGTCAAAGATACAAAATATAAATCTAGTGTTTACTGGACTAAAGTGTAGCTAGTGTTTATTGGACATATATCTAGTGTTTATTGGACATATATCTAGTGTTTATTGGACATATATCTAGTGTTTATTGGACATATACCTAGTGTTTATTGGACATATATCTAGTGTTTATTGGACATATACCTAGTATTTATTGGACATATATCTAGTGTTTATTGGACATATATCTAGTGTTTATTGGACATATACCTAGTATTTATTGGACATATATCTAGTGTTTTTTGGACATATATCTAATATTTATTGGACATATATCTAGTGTTTATTGGACATATATCTAGTGTTAATTGGACATATATCTAGTGTTTATTGGACATATATCTAGTGTTTACTGGACACATATCTAGTGTTTATTGGACATATATCTAATATTTATTGGACATATATCTAGTGTTTACTGGACATATATCTAGTGTTTATTGGACATATATCTAGTGTTTACTGGACATATATCTAGTGTTTATTGGACATATATCTAGTGTTTATTGGACATATATCTAGTGTTTATTGGACATATATCTAGTGTTTACTGGACACATATCTAGTGTTTATTGGACAAGTATCTAATGTTTATTGGACACATATCTAGTGTTTATTGGACAAGTATCTAATGTTTATTGGACACATATCTAGTGTTTATTTGACATTCTAGTGTTTATTGGACATGTATCTAGTATTTATTGGACATATACCTAGCATTTAATAGACATATAGTTAATGTTTACTGGACATATATCTAGTGTTTATTGGACATATATCTAGTGTTTATTGGACATGTATCTAGTGTTTTTGGACATATATCTAGTGTTTATTAGACATGTATCTAGTATTTAATAGACACATATCTAGTGTTTACTCTATAAAACATAGGACTTATCAAAAGAAACTCACCAGACAAGATCATTTCGCTGGCTCTCATGCAGGGGGCTGAAAAGAATTAAACATAACATGTCATATTCAGTGGTCTAATATTTGATTGTACAAATGAGGGTTGGCAAGGCTTTTATTTCCTCTGTAGTCACACAACGTATTCAAGCTTTCCAAGTCACGAGATGATAGTTTTTAATTGACGCTTTGCTTACGTATAATTCTTAGTAGAACCATCATCATAAATGAGTTTTGACTTACTTCAACATGGTTCTGGGGATACCGCCCCAACCTTTATGCGGTGTGGATTCTTCAAACTACAGCGTGAGAATAATGTAGCATGTTACGGCAATTATCTTAACTCGGGTCCTCCACTAAGGTGTTCCTAAGTATGTTTTACAATTATTTTTCCATTTAATTCACTCTAATTTGATAATTGTGTCTTCCATACTGGCAGAAGTCGGCAGAATGTTAATTTACCTGCAGAGATCGACCTGGACGTTCTGGTACACCGCGCATCGCCTGCGGATGAGAACAGAGAGTTTAGACACAAACTACGTGAACACATGGCTGTGTCACGGCAATAAACATTGAGACATGTAGTGTGTCACGGCAATAAACATTGAGACACGTAGTGTGTCACGGCAATAAACATTGAGACATGTAGAGTGTGACGGCAATAAACATTGAGACTCGTAGGGTGTCACGGTAATAAACATTGAGACATGCAGTGTGTCACGGCAATAAATATTGGTTTGTTGGAATTATTCGTTGTTGGAATGATTGGTTGTTGAAATGATTGGTTGTTGAAATGATTCGTTGTTGGAATGATTGGTTGTTGGAATAAATGGTTGTTGAAATGATTGGTTGTTGAAATGATTGGTTGTTGAAATGATTGGTTGTTGAAATGATTGGTTGTTGAAATGATTGGTTGTTGTATTGATGGGTTGTTGAAATGATTGGTTATTGGAATGATGGGTTGTTGAAATGATTGGTTGTTGAAATGATTGGTTGTTCAAATGATTGGTTGTTGAAATGATTGGTTGTTGGAATGATTGGTTGTTGAAATGTTTGGTTGTTGGAATACTGGGTTGTTGGAATTATTGGTTGTTGAAATGATTGGTTGTTGAAATGATTGGTTGTTGGAATGATTGGTTGTTGGAATGATTGGTTGTTGAAATGATTGGTTGTTGGAATGATTGGTTGTTGAAATGATTGTTTGTTGGAATGATGGGTTGTTAGAATGATTGTTTGTTGAAATGATTGGTTGTTGAAATGATTGATTGTTGGAATGATTGGTAGTTGAAATGATTGGTTGTTGAAATGATTGATTGTTGGAATAATTGGTTGTTGAAATGTTTGGTTGTTGGAATACTGGGTTGTTGGAATTATTGGTTTTTTGGAATGATTGGTTGTTGAAATGATTGGTTGTTGGAATAATGTGTTGTTGGAATGATTGGTTGTTGAAATGAATTTTTGTTTGAATGCTGGGTTGTTGGAATGATTGGTTGTTGGAATAATTAGTTGTTGGAATGATGGGTTGTTGGAATGATGGGTTGTTGGAACGATGGGTTGTTGGAATGATGGGTTATTGGAACGATGGGTTGTTGGAATGATGGGTTGTAGGAATGATGGGTTGTTGGAATGATGGGTTGTTGGAATGATGGGTTGTTGAAATGATTGTTTGTTTGAATGCTGGGTTGTTGGAATGATTGGTTGTTGGAATAATTAGTTGTTGGAACGATGGGTTGTTGGAACGATGGGTTGTTGAAATGATTGGTTGTTTGAATGCTGGGTTGTTGGAATGATTGGTTGTTGGAATAATTAGTTGTTGGAATGATGGGTTGTTGGAATGATGGGTTGTTGGAAAGATGGGTTATTGGAAAGATGGGTTGTTGGAATGATGGGTTGTTGGAATAATTAGTTGTTGGAACGATGGGTTGTTGGAAAGATGGGTTTTTGGATGTTGTTGGAATGATGGGTTGTTGGAATGATGAATTGTTGGAATGGTGGGTTGTTTGAATGATGGTTTGGTTGAATGATGGGTTGTTCTAATGATGGGTGGTTTAAAGGAAGTATTTTTCGAATGTTTTGTGGTTAGAATAATGGATTCTTGGAATGATTGGTTGTTCGAATGATTGGTTGTTGGAATAATTGATAATTGGAATGAATATTGCATTGATTTGTTGTTTGAATGATTGGTTGTTGAAATGATTGGTTGTTGGAATGATTGGTTGTTGGAATAATGGATTGTTGGAAGGATTGGTTGTTTGAATAATTGGTTGTTGGATTGATTGTTGGATTGATTTTTTGGTGGAATGATTGGTTTTTGGAATGATTGTTGGATTGATTTTTGCAGGAATGATCGGTTGTTGGAATGATTGGTTTGTTTGAATTATTGTCTGTTGAAATGATTGGTTTCTTGGAATGATTGTTGGATTGATTGGTTGTTGGAATGATTGGTTGTTGGAATGATTGGTTTGTTGGAATGATTTGTTGTTGGAATGCTTGGTTGTTGGAATGATTGGTTGTTGAAATGATTGGTTGTTGGAATGATTGGTTGTTGGAATGATTGGTTGTTGGAATGATTGGTTGTTGGAATGATTGGTTGTTGGAATGTTTGTTTGTGGGAATGATTGGTTGTTGGAATGTTTCGGTTGGAATGTTTGTTTGTTGGAATGTTTGGTTGTTGGAATGATTGGTTTGTTGGAATGTTTCGGTTGGAATGTTTGTTTGTTGGAATGTTTGGTTGTTGGAATGATTGGTTGTTGGAATGTTTGTTTGTTGGAATGATTGGTTGTTGGTATGTTTCGGTTGGAATGTTTGTTTGTTGGAATGTTTGGTTGTTGGAATGATTGGTTTGTTGGAATGTTTCGGTTGGAATGTTTGGTTGTTGGAATGATTGGTTTGTTGGAATGTTTCGGTTGGAATGTTTGGTTGTTGGAATGATTGGTTGTTGGAATGATTGGTTTGTTGGAATGTTTCGGTTGCAATGTTTGTTTGTTGGAATGTTTGGTTGTTATAATGATTGGTTGTTGGGATGTTTGTTTGTTGGAATGATTGGTTGTTGGAATGATCGGTTTGTTGGAATGTTTCGGTTGGAATGTTTGTTTGTTGGAATGATTGGTTGTTGGAATGATTGGTTTGTTGGAATAATTGTTGGATTGATTGTTTGTTGGAATTATTGGTTATTGGAATGATTGGTTTGTTGGAATATTTGTTTGTTGGAATGATTTTTTGTTGAAATGATTGGTTGTTGAAATGATTGATTGTTGGAATAATTGGTAGTTGAA
The DNA here is from genome assembly GCA_002072015.1 of Radix auricularia. Lineage (NCBI taxonomy): Eukaryota > Metazoa > Mollusca > Gastropoda > Lymnaeidae > Radix > Radix auricularia. The sequence continues at coordinate 388,351 of MUZC01000114.1, read as the reverse complement.
ATGATTGGTTGTTGAAATGATTGATTGTTGGAATATTTGGTTGTTGAAATGTTTGGTTGTTGGAATACTGGGTTGTTGGAATTATTGGTTGTTGGAATGATTGGTTGTTGAAATGATTGGTTGTTAGAATGATGTGTTGTTGGAATGATTGGTTGTTGAAATGATTGTTTGTTTGAATGCTGGGTTGTTAGAGTGATTGGTTGTTGGAATAATTAGTTGTTGGAATGATGGGTTGTTGGAATGATGGGTTGTTGGAATGATGGGTTATTGGAACGATGGGTTGTTGCAATGATGGGTTATTGGAACGATGGGTTGTTGGAACGATGGGTTGTTGGAATGATTGGTTGTTGGACTGGTGGGTTGTTTGAATGATGGGTTGTTGGAATGATGGGTTGTTGGAATAATTAGTTGTTGGAACGATGGGTTGTTGGAAAGATGGGTTTTTGGATGTTGTTGGAATGATGGGTTGTTGGAATGATGAATTGTTGGAATGGTGGGTTGTTTGAATGATGGTTTGGTTGAATGATGGGTTGTTCTAATGATGGGTGGTTTAAAGGAAGGATTTTTCGAATGTTTTGTGGTTAGAATAATGGATTCTTGGAATGATTGGTTGTTCGAATGATTGGTTGTTGGAATAATTGATAATTGGAATGAATATTGCATTGATTTGTTGTTTGAATGATTGGTTGTTGAAATGATTGGTTGTTGGAATGATTGGTTGTTGGAATAATGGATTGTTGGAAGGATTGGTTGTTTGAATAATTGGTTGTTGGATTGATTGTTGGATTGATTTTTTGGTGGAATGATTGGTTTTTGGAATGATTGTTGGATTGATTTTTGCAGGAATGATCGCTTGTTGGAATGATTATTTGTTGGAATGATTGGTTGTTGGAATGATTGATTTGTTTGAATTATTGTCTGTTGAAATGATTGGTTTCTTGGAATGATTGTTGGATTGATTGGTTGTTGGAATGATTGGTTGTTGGAATGATTATTTGTTGGAATGATTGGTTGTTGGAATGATTGGTGGTTGGAATGATTGGTTGTTGGAATGATTGGTTGTTGGAATGATTATTTGTTGGAATGATTTGTTGTTGAAATGATTGGTTGTTGGAATGATTTGTTGTTGGAATAATGGATTGTTGGAAGGATTGGTTGTTTGAAAAAATTGTTGTTGGATTGATTGTTGGATTGATTTTTTGGTGGAATGATTGGTTTTTGGAATGATTGTTGGATTGATTTTTGCAGGAATGATCGGTTGTTGGAATGATTATTTGTTGGAATGATTGGTTGTTGGAATGATTGGTTTGTTTGAATTATTGTCTGTTGAAATGATTGGTTTCTTGGAATGATTGTTGGATTGATTGGTTGTTGGAATGATTGGTTGTTGGAATGATTGGTTTGTTGGAATGATTGGTTGTTGGAGTGATTGGTTGTTGGAATGATTGGTTGTTGAAATGATTGGTTGTTGGAATGATTGGTTGTTGGAATGATTGGTTGTTGGAATGATTGGTTTGTTGGAATGTTTCGGTTGGAATGTTTGTTTGTTGGAATGTTTGGTTGTTGGAATGATTGGTTGTTGGGATGTTTGTTTGTTGGAATGATTGGTTGTTGGAATGATTGGTTTGTTGGAATGTTTCGGTTGGAATGTTTGTTTGTTGGAATGATTGGTTGTTGGAATGATTTGTTTGTTGGAATAATTGTTGGATTGATTGTGTGTTGGAATGATTGGTTGTTGGAATGATTGGTTTGTTGGAATATTTGTTTGTTGGAATGATTTTCTGTTGGGATGATTGGTGGTTGGATTGACTTGCGGTTGAAAAGTCTCGCTGTTGGACATTACTTTACAACCTCATAACGACAGACGGAGGTCACTCTTTTAAAGTTGTTCAAACAAATTTTATCAAACGACCCAATCTATGCTGCAACTCTTAGGATTTCCGGCAGAATATTGTTTCGATTACACGCTTCAGTACAAAATAAAGACTGCCTTCCAACACAGTGATCTACAGTGACATGTACAAACTATAGACTATCACCCACGTCAGTGAGTTTTGAAGTACAGATGTAATATGCGCATCTGTTTACTATTGATGAGGAAGATTAGCATTACATACACTTACATCTGACGCACACGCGCAAACAACAAACAAAACAGGAAGTTAGTCCGATAGCTAACAATGGATTATGTTTCGCATTTTGGTGCATTGTAAAGTGTGTCAGACTACAGAATGCAACAGGAAATAAATAAAGGAGAATGGTTTTAAAAACGAAAGAAACTCATTTCTGTAAGGTTTTGTCGTTTAAAACATAATACTTCGATAATATCTGCAAGAAAAAAAAAACTTAACTGCTCCTAATATAATTTAAAGTTTTAGACGCCAAATGATTCATTGAAGACGAGACTAAGAAAAAAAAATTAGTATAAATAGTATCTCCCAAATCAGTGCCACTCAAAGTTGTGGTCCCCCGGATAGTGCCGGTCCGTTGGTCTTCCTCTGCATGGCCGAAGTAGTTGACATACTACTGATGTGTATGGTAAAGAATTACATTGTTTGGTTACACAATAAGAGAATGACCTTTCGCCGAATGTTTTAGTTCCTGTCTTAGGAACACAGAGAATGTGTGTGTCTGCAGAAGAACGTAGCTGACGACTTGGTGAGTAGACCGACAGAAGTCCAGTAAGATGGGAAGGGCATGAGTCAGAAAAGAACTTGTGACAGAGAACGGCAAGTTTGGAATACATGCGGCCGTATATGGGTAGCCAATCAAGTGAGTAAAGTAGTGGGGTAACATGTTCATGTTTTTTTGGTCTTTAGAACTATTCTGGCAGATGAATTTTGAACTTTCTGTGCATTGTTTTGGTGTACCTGACAGAAGAGAATTGCAGTAATCACTACAAGCTAGAATAACAGCACAGTCTATAGTTTAGGTTGCACTAACTGTTAAGTAATGACGAATTGAGCTGATCTGACGAATGGCAGCATAGATTTGATTGATAAAGATGTTGGTAGACATGTTGACAGAAATAATGTATCCAATATTCCTAGTCGATGTTTCAATATCAATTTTATTCGATGCATATCCCGTTGAAAGATTCAAGTGCTTCTTGACGTAGTTAGAGTTGTAGCTTAAGTGCAGGAAATCCTTTCTTTAAAAGATCGTGTCTGAAACATCGTTAAGGGGAAGCAATTTGAACTGTAGCATCAGAAAGCAGAAGACGTCGTCTGCCACGACAATTGGTTTTTGTGTATACTGGCTCAGCAGCGAGATACAGCTTCTTATAAACCAAAGGGCTGGCGATTTTAAGAAAAAATTAGTGAATTTGTCGGCGCATTCCTAACAACTCGTAATTTAATTTTAAAAAATATTTCATCAACGTGAAGTATTTCTCTGGTTATTATCAACTATTCTCAAGATAAAGTTGTCAACTCTTCCAAATGAACTGGACTTTGTCAGCACATAGTTGTGTCAACGTCTTTATCATCTTAAATTTGTGAGACACGAAGATATTTAAATATGAATTTCACAGAGGAAGAACGTAAATTGTTTCTGGAAAGCCTTCAAAGAAAGACAACCCGTGTCATGATTCCATCTCTGATATTCTTATCTCTACTTCTAGTGACTGGAGTTATCGGAAATACCCTTGTTCTGTTGGTCTACTGGAGAAAACGTTCAAAGATTCCCGAGAAAATGTTCATTCTGGTCGTGGCTGTGTTGGATCTTTTGACCAACTCAATAACAATTCCAAGTAAAGTGTAAACTATTTTATCTTCTAGGCATGTGTTTTTAACTCTGTTCATAGTGAATAGACATCTAAAAATATCAATTAATGTAACATAGATTAAATTGATAAGAAATAATGATAGTTTTTAAGATTGAATTGTGTGTTGGTTATTGCAGATATGGTAGGTAAAACTTTAAAATTAAAAGGTGAAGAGGAAAAAAAGAAATCATTTAACTGATTTGTTTTCTGGTTAATTGATCTACATGAAGTATTATCCTATTGGTCAGTCTATAAATGATTGATTTATATAAGATGTTTACCTATAGGTCAATCTATAGATGATTGATGTATATAAGATGTTTACCTATAGGTAAGTCTATAAATGATTGATGCTTATAAACTGTTTCCCCAATCATGGGCGCATCTATAACTGTTTGAGGTATAGGAAAGTATAGCATTAGAAACTGTCTAAAACTGATTGACCTTTTAGAAACTTTCCCGTATAGTTAGGTCTATAAGAGAATGTTTGAAATGTTTCCCTGTAGATGAAATATACGTGTTACTCCACAACTGGGAATACGATCATCCGACAGTTTGCAGAATCCAGAAATATTTCAGCTCTGCTGTGGTCATCGGATCTGTTCTTGTGCTGGTGGCCATTGCGGTGACCAGGTAGGAGGCTAGTGAGTGAAGTGGGTCATTTATTTATGGTTGTCATTACCATAAACAAGATAAAACGCATAGATCAGGGGTCCCAAACATTTTGCATGGCGGGCCATATTCCTTTATGCAAAGATATTCGCGGGCCGGATTAAAATAATATTATAAAAATGACATAGTATGATGAGTTTTTATTGTAAAATTTTAATGTGAATGGTGAAACTGAGATCTTGAATGCAGTAAATAGTTGAGGCCAGGCTTAATGCCATGGTTTTGATAGTTATGATGTCACGTAGTTGAGAGTCACTTATTCTCGTCCTCACACAAAATTCATAACTGAAAATGTCTGCTTACACAAGTATGTCAAGCCAAACAAGCTAAGCATTTTTTGAAAACAAATGTTCGAATTCCTTTTGATCTCTCTTTAACCATGAAGCTCACAGTAAAAGTCAAAGAGAAGAAATTATTGTCTGCTGCGAAATTCAGCATCAGTTGGCAGCTCAATGAATTCCAGATGCAGATTGCCTGCAGTATTATCAAAATCTACAGAGAAATATGAAGATTTAAAAAACAACCATGTTTATCTTTTAAATAGTTATTAAGTCATGAAAGCGTCTTTAAAATTCATCAGCCAAGTATGTGATATCTGCAACATACCTATGCATTTGCTAATTGAAGATTATTTCTGATAAACTTGTCATGATTTCCTGTAGTGTGGGGAAATGTGTGGTATTAGGCTGCATTTCAAAAGTTTTGAAAAACTTGCAGCTTGTTCCGAAATGCCTTGATATGTAAATATAATTGGCTTACTACTGCATTGTGCCCTTGGAGAATTGTGTTAAGAAGGTTTATATGTCTTTTCACATCAACCGAAAATGCAAAATATGCAAGACAAGCAGTATCAGATAGTTCTGGAAATGGTTTTTCTTTATCTTCCATGCACTGCCCTATTTCTTTTTTAATGTGTAGACGCGCTGAAGTGCTGTCCCCCGACTAAACCATCTTATTTTGTATTCTATCAGGATGTCAAGTTGAAACTGCTAAAACTGTCTGTGAAACAGGGTTTTAGAGCGAATAGAGTTCATATCCTTTATCACTGGCTTAATGACACGATCACATGAAAGTTGTTTAGCACAAAGATCTTCTTTATGAATGATACAGTGAAGTTTAAAAACTTTGCCAGCTGACTAAGCTGACTTTGTTACAGACAAGTTTTGCTAGTCAACTGTGCTCACGAGTCATGACGATAGCCATCAGTAATAAAAAGAGAGATTGTTTACTTGGTAATTTAACGTCATAGACAGCAGAACAAACAGAACAAAATACATTTGTTCCCCTTTACAGTCTTTAAGACTGAAGTCTAGTAATTGGTAAACAGTACAATTTTATAGACTTTTGCCATCCTTTGAAGTACTCAAAACGGTAAAACTTGTCGACTTTACTTATATTTAATGCTGTTAAAAATTAAACGTTAGTTATATCATTATTTCAGATGAGGCCACGGGCCAGTAAAAAATTTTTCGCGGGCCGGTTTTGGCCCGCGGGCCGGACTTTGGACACCCCTGGCATAGATGAATGTCATTACAAATACGTAATAATAGTTTCAAAATAACAATTTTCAAGGAAAAAAAATGTCACTTTTCTTAAATTAACCAACACAGTTGTAATTTTACATTTTCTAACTGTGAAGTAAGAATACATTATATTTTAGAACAATACATTTAAATTATTTATATTATTGGAGCTGTTAACGCTTAATTTTAATTTAATCGTTAACTTTTGAAAAATGTGTGCTTTTTCAATGTATTAAACGTTAATTTCGATTCAAGCCAAAGATTAAAATCTATGTTGTCATAAGTAAGACTTATGAAACGTTCTTGCTGAATATCTAATTAAGACTGGAATGTCTCCTTTATATGTCATCTGTTAACCAACTTCGCAAAAAGACAAATGTGATGACATTATTTGGTTCAAGTGATGAGCGGGTTTACTTGATAATATAACCAGCCGAGCTGAACAATCATTCACATGGAACTGAGGAAACTGGTATACACAAAACGGTGTTAATTAAGTTTTCACCATTGCAGATGGATAATGTTTTCAGGAACTTTCATTTCCACTTTGTATCGCAGTAATTCATCAGAAGAGATGTCGTCATTTCTGTCTCCGAATCAGACTCCATTAATTCCATTAGCTTAATACACTTTTTATTTGGATTAATAAGTGTTCGAAGTATTAGAACCATGGTAGGCAAAATTTATCAACATTTTGAACATTCTCGTCAGTCATTAGTTTAAAGCCAAAATGTTCGTGTAATCGTCAAAAATTGGTTATTATTTATCAGCGTCTATTTTTATTATTATTTTTTAAATTTTTGACTTCCAATAATTTGTAAGTGATGTAGTGATTAATCGCTAAAATAATTAATCACTAACATTTTTAATGATTAATAGATACATAAATCGTTAATTTTCGCAGCTCGAATATATGTATATATAGTAAATATCTATATACGATGGTTTATGTTATGCTTTCTTGATGTAATATAAGTTAATTTTGCCCTCAGTGTCCTCTTAGGAGTGCCACTTTAGTTGGTCTGAAAAGCATCTGAAATTGAGACAATTTATGCTCGATAATAGGCCCTTGAGAACTCAACCAAAAAAAAAAAATCATGTTAAGCCTGGTCCCTTTTGGAACTCAGGACGTGTTAGCGCATTTTCGTATTATGTATCAGTACTTATGTTAGATATCAGCATTATGTAGTTATCAGTAATTGTGTTTAGATTTTAGACATATTTTTATGAATTTTCTTGTGTAATGAATATACCTGACATTTTTTTAATTTAAAAGTCATTTCTTTACATTTAAAAAAAAATTATTTTCTCTTTAATCTAACTACAAGTCACCACAAATGATGACGTAAAACTCTCTAAACTTTTACACATATTCTAATGACGTCAACAAAAAAAAACAACAAAAAACAAACTAATTCTTTTGCACGCCTTCGCACCACTCTTGAATGCTTGAAAAATGATTATTCGACTTCCGGCAATGGCGGCCGTTCCCTGCGCCAGTGTTACCTCTCGATTCGCAAAGTTTTTTGGTAGTTTTAACGGGTTTTTTTAACGGATCGAGTAACTGAGTGTTGATGCACAAATGGCAGGTCAGGACATACAAAAAAACATATATACATCATGGGTCTAGGACTTATGGATGCTGTGATCAAAGGTGATGACAGACGGACAAAACGGGTGCAATAGCGCATTCGACTTCTCGAAAATGCGCTTAAAAAAAAAAAAAAATTGTACTATGATATTAATTTAGTTTGAAAACCTGCATAGAAAAATATATCATAGCTATATATTATATCCGGCTTAGCAAGGAATGGTATTCGGTATAAAACACATGTTGCCACACGCTTAAGTAACTTAAAGAATAAAGTAAAAAAAATATTCAACAGACACACACGTATGATTAAACACAAACATTTTCTCCATATTAATTTACATTAAGACTTTTTTTCATAAATAATTTGTTTCATTTTGTCTCTTTCAAAATTACTACTTTTAGATGCAATCCAATGTCTGATATTTTGAAATTTCATTAGGGAACGAAAGGCATTATTTATTTCTGTTTTGCGATAAGATATTATATTATTAAATTTAATCACTACCACCCATACCACTGTTTTTTTTATATATATTTACTAAATATAAGTAAACGTTATTGACAGCGTTTCGAATGATCTCTACGATTCATAACGCAAAACATCTATACATTTACGACACTACATCGTAACACAATTGTAAAAGGAAGAAAGTATGATACGACTCCCTCAAAAAGATTATGGGGTTGGGGCTGGGTTGCGCCTTCCTTCGCTAGCGTATCGACCCTGTCTGAGTGTACCTCACCCCAGTGCCCAGCGATGAATTACGGACACTTCGACCCCGGACGATTCGATCCCGGACGATTCGACCCCGGGCGGTTCGACCCTGCCAGTTCGACCACAGGACGTTTCGTCCCCGGGACGTTTCGACCCCGGTCGGTTGGACCACGTATGGTTCGTCCCCGGACGATTCGACCCCAGGCGATTCGAACCCGGACAGTTCGACCACAGGACATTTCGACCCTAGTGCGTTTCGACCCCGGAAGTTTCGACCCTTTCGTTACTAAACTGTGATTTTATATTCATTTATAATTTATTTTACTACTATTATTATTTTTAATTAATTTTTGGTATATTATGAATTAAAAATTAAAAACAGAATTTCAATTCCTGTCCCAAACACACTTTAAAAAAGACCTAATTTATAATTGGGTTTCAAAGATGTATATATTTTTTAAAAAGTGTCGATAAGCTGAACAATGCCCCGCTCTCATTTGGCATCTTACTGTGACAATCTGGCTAGTAGGATGATAGATAAACAAAATGGATGTATCATACTCCGATTATGTAGCTTCAAGGGCTGAAAAAAGCCTTGGAAATTAATACAAATTACCATTTAGCATTTTAATAACTAACATACAACATATAATAATGTATTTAACTAATTAAAAACTTAAGTTCTCAAGATCAAATTAAATTACGCTGTGAAATAATATACGTTATAACAAATGCAGGATTACCGCACCTGTACATACAGCGATATATTTGGAATCATTGTCCTTTGATATCCAGTCCTTAAATTCGCCATTTGTAATCCATGTAGGTTGAAAATGGCACATTTTTTCACTTTAGCTTTTTTAACACTAATATTTTCGTTTATTTCACAGTTTTCACTGCGGCTATAGTGCCCATATCGTCTTCGCTTGTATTCATCTTGTCCGCCCTTTTTTAAAAACAACTACTATTTTTCCATTAATGTCGTCATAATTTATGCGCAATTGGGACGTACAAATAACGATCTATCTAAATCTAAACTAATCTAAGCTAACGTTTATAGAGGCGGCGGGTTTCGGGAAATCGCACGCACGAGTCGACCCGCGTGAACTCGCGCGAGGAATGTTTCTATTTTTGCTTTGCAGGTGTTCATAGAGGACGCGGGTGTCTCGAGGCGACAAATTTGCCGACCGGCGCGGGTATTTACCAGAACTAGTTGCTAGTTCTTGTTCCGCGTTGCCGCGCCGAAAAGCATAGAAGGAAATCAGCCAACTGTGACAGAAAAATTAAATGTAGTAAAAAAAAAGGCTCAAGTAATATATTATTTTAAAGGGCTTGCTAAGACCTTTTCAAAAACACTTGATTTGTCTTTCCATATGTTATAGAAGTGGAGTTATGAATTTTTTTGTCAATTTTTTTGCCCCTTATCGACCTATAACTTATTATATAGGTTATAGCCTATAAGCTATATAATTTATTCCAAAACTTGTGACCAAATTTCAAAACTCTGCACCCTTTCCCTCACAACTTTAATTTTAGAAATATGGGTAAGAACATTTCAGGAAACATTTACGATCCAATATACAAAACAATGAATAAGAAATGTTTAAAAGAAATCAAGATTTTGAAATTTTAAATAAATATATATGAAGGGATGTTGTAAAAAAATCATATTGAAATTTTTTTTTTAAAATACAAATCCGTTAAACATGTGCATGCTTGTATTTTAATTGAATGCTTGGTACAATTAAACCAATAACTGCATTTAAATGTTTAAAGGGTAAGTATTTGAATTAAAAAATAAATTTAAAACGAATTGTTAAAAATTATTTGTTAAAATATACCCCACCGACGAGGTCTGATTACTAAAATATGAAATTAAAATTAAATTCAACAAGTATTTGTCAATGAAAATGTCAGTACCTCATTTAAAGATAATAAAAGAACATTTTTCTGAGTGAATAAGTATTCAAATTTTTGAACATATCATTCATAAGCTTTGTAATTGTCTTTGTCATCTATTTGTCAGTGGTAGAAATTTCAAGTTTTGTGATTGATTTTGAATTTTATTATCTCTTATATTTATACTTTATACCCATAATTATCTTTGTTTTCTTATTTAATTTTAATTATTGAAAATTAATTTTATTTTGATTGATTTGTAAAAACATATTTTATGTTAATTGTCTTTGTCAATATCTTTGTAAAAAAGATAAAAGAGGATGGTGAGTGATAATTTAAAAATATGTATTATAATAATAATTATATTATATTTCCCTACACAATCCAGTAAATCTAAAATAAAAGGATAATAATGTCTTTATCATTATTAATTACAAGGTTATTACCTACTTGGACTTAGTTTTAGACAAAAGACAAGACTATTACTAATAGTTTTCTTAATTTAAATTAATAGTTTATAGTTATAGTATTTGAATGTGATAGTAATCTTGTATAGTATAGTTATAACTATAGACTATAACTGAATAATTGTAAGTGTATTATAGTAATAGTACATGTATAGTGTAATTAAAAATATATAATTAATTAGTACTATATTACTAGTCCACAACCAAATAAAATCTAAGAAAAATGTAACAAAATTAGTGAATTACTGGCATCTTTATATAACTTATTTAGTTCTGCCCAAATAACAATAAAAAGTCATCAATAACAGAAGCCATTTTTCTTCTGTTTGCTATTGCAAGGAGAGACTGGATTGCATGTGAATTGTTTTTTGGCTCGCCTGGCTTTTTCCCGCTTTTACTATAAACACCAACTGCGCGAGGGATTAGGCGCGGTTTTCTGGCGCGAATAACCAGATCACGGCAACCCGCCTACCCGCCGCCTCTATAAACGTACCCTAACTTGCCGCGCTGCGTCTCGCCGCGCGAGCCTAGCTGTCCAGAAAGCGCTTACGTTTAATAATAGAGCGCGGGATGCCACTCAATAATTTAAAATTAAAATTTGAATTAAGAAAATAGAAATCACAAACATAATTTACTGATTTTTTTTTTAAACGTTGAGATTGTCAATTTTTTACGGACTTGTTAATTTTTTTACGGAATTTTATGGACAGGCCATTTTACGACAAATCTTTACGGACTGTCCGTAAATTTACGGATGGTTGGCAACCCTGTGCGGCTCCACAGGGCCTCGACAGTTACTGTCGGGTCTAGGTTGGGGGTAGTGAATTAGCACGCCGTATCTGAAACTGAAACGTGAGCTGTCTGTAAAGACTTTTACCAAATTAATAAGCCCTGTGGCGAAAGTTTAAACTGTGTAAGTATATAGCTTATATAAACTTTTCAACGTCTAAGTTAAAAAGATGATTTGACACGGGCCATCGTTTCTCAAATAAAATAAAAGTACAAATTATAGAATTAGGTTTTTATTTAATGTCGAGGTATGAATCCCAATTTCAAAAAATAACAATTTCATTCACACATTTAAGAATATTAAGCACATGCATCGTGTAACAATTGTTATAATTTAATTAAAAAGCATCTATAATAATCTATAACATCAAGAAAGTTCCTGTAAAAAATAAAACACTGCCTTGTATCAAACCAAATATAAATTTTAGAAAATAATAATTTGAAAAAGCTCAATTTGAAATGCTCACACGATAATTTGCGCATCAAAATCGGGCACAAAAAAAAAGATTTTAGAAAGCGCTCCGTTCAAAATAAAGCCTTGGAAAACATAGACTGTTTTATTGCACACACACACAAAAAAAAAAAAAAAAAAAAAAAAANTTTTTAGCGCATTTTCGAGAAGTCGAATGCGCTATTGCACCCGTTTTGTCCGTCCGTCATCACCTTTGATCTCAGCATCCATAAGTCCTAGACCCATGAGGTATATATGTTTTTTGTATGTCCTGACCTGCCATTTGTGCATCAACACTCAGTTACTCGATCCGTTAAAAAAACCCGTTAAAATTACCAAAAAATATTTCGAATCGAGAGGTAACACTAGCGCAGGGAACGGCCGCCATTGCCGGAAGTCGAATACATAGTTTTTCAAGCATTGAAGAGTGGTGCGAAATTGTGCAAAAGAATTATTTTTTTTTTAGTTGACGTCATTAGAATATGTGTAAAAGTTTAGAGAGTTTTACGTCATCATTTGTGGTGACTTGTAGTTAGATTAAAGAGAAAATTTTAAAAAATTAAATGTAAAGAAATGACTTTTAAATTTAAAAAAATGTCAGGTATATTCATTACACAAGAAAATTCATAAAAATATGTCTAAAATCTAAACACAATTACTGATAACTACATAATGCTGATATCTAACATAAGTACTGATACATAATACGAAAATGCGCTAACACGTCCTTAACTCCAATAGGGACCAGGCTTAACATGATTTTTTTAATTTACGACTTACGGGGCTAATGGGACAATCACAAAATGTAGATCTAGTGATTACTCGCTCGTCTGGTATGTGTAAGAAATCAAATTTCTAAAATTGAAGAGCTACATGTAACCCATGATTTCTTTGTAACTTTTTTAAAAATAAATTTAAAAATGTTGTTCATAGCTGTGGCTGCATGGTTGTATTGATAGTACGTTATTTATTTTTTTTTAAATCAGAGGTCCGGGGTTCGATTCTTAATTGGGTCTTTCTTTTTTTTTTTTTTAAATGGTTATTTTTTTAAAGATTTTTTTCCAAGAACGGTTTGTTTTGACATTTTAGGTTTAGAGATAGAATTTAGGGTTAGGGTTAGGTTTGGTGATAGTTGTTAAGGTTTGGGTTAGGGTTAGTTATAGTTTTTAGGTTTTGGGTTAGGTTTAGATATAGTTTTCAAGGTTTGGGTTAGGCTTAGTGATAGATGTTAGAGTGTTAGATAGTTTGAATGCACAAATAGAATCGGAGGTTCAATGAAAGGCGCAGTGAATTCTTGTAACTCTTCAATTTTACAAACATAATTTCTTACCGGAAGTGGACGAGCGAGTAATCGCTACCATTACAAAAAGGCTGATACTATTCGGACCTGGGTCCGTATAGCCTATGATTGCTATACGGACCCGTGGGTTCTGTTATATTAAAAGTGTATTCGGATCCAGCGCTGGTGAAAGTGTAGTAAAATGTACTAGTATTAGTATGGCTAGTAATTAAAATTATGTTGTTAATTTCATCGCTAAACCTAACCCACACCCTAAAACCTATCACTAAACCTAACCAATACCTTAAACCTATCATTAAACCTAACCTACACCCTAAAACCTATCACTAAATCTTAACCCACACCCTAAAACCTATCACTAAACCTAACCTACACCCTAAAACCTATCACTAAACCTAACCTACACCCTAAAACCTATCATTAAACCTAACCCACACCCTAAAACCTATCACTAAACCTAACCCACACCCTAAAACCTATCACTAAACCTAAATCATTAACAAAATATTAAAAATTAATTCATGTACCAAATTTTAAAAAAAAACCAAAAAACAAACAAACAAACAGACAAAAAAAAAAAAAAAAAAAAAAAAAGATTCCTCAGGTGAAAACCGAACCTCGGACCTAATTTCCAGCAATCCATCGAACTCTCGATGAGACCAGGAAGACTCGAACAACAATGGTTTTTTAAAGATTATAAAGTACACTCTATAAAATTATCGCTTACTAAGCCTAGCGGGTCCGTATAGCGGTCATAGGATATTCGGACCCAGTTCCGAATAGCCACATCGTTACAAAAAACTATACTAAAACATCCGCAACTGAAAGGAAACGTCCTGACAAATTTTCTTCCTGTCCGTTATTTGGGTTTACGTGAAAGCAGTGCACAGAGTTGACACAAACATACTAAAAACTGGGCTTTATTTTTACAGATAAATAAATTTTAAATATGCTATAAAAGAACTATCGTTTGCTTGGATCCACATAAAAGAAACAAATAAATGAATGATTTTTAAAAATATATTATATATTATTTTTTTAAATGTCCCAATGTCTTGTGGTCATAGAGGTCCTAATGTTTCCATTAGAACTTTCTCGGGGCTTGGTAGACCTCGGCGGCGCCCACTCCTCTCCAGGTCAGCGGAGGACTTTCTTAAAATGTAGTGGTCGGATGTAAAAACTAAATAAACTATACTCCTTTTTAAATTACTGGGTCTTAAATCTTTAAAAAAAATACCTGTGTAGTTTGGATCAATGTAAATTTAACTGTGGAAAATTACTTAGTTTCCTTAAAGCAGAAATAGTGAATTACGGACACTTCTACCCCGGACGATTCGTCAATCCATATTCCAAAGTATTTTCCATTTTCACACACGTAAATCTCATTCTATTTTTAATTTTTAAGAGATATTAATATAAAACTATATTATTTGTTCAATCATCATAATATAATTAAATAAACGTTAAAAATAACTATTTTATACTGCTTTTATTTTTAAAGAGATAATAATAAACTTAAAATATTTATTTTTAATTAAAAAAGAATTAAAAATGAATTTTTTAAAACCCAAACATTTCACGCCTTAAAAAGAAAGGGGTCAAATCGTCCGGGGTCGAAACACCCTAGGGTCGAAACGTCCTGGGATCGAACTGTCCGGGGTCGAATCGCCCGGGGTCGAATCGTCCGGGGGTCGAACCGTCCGGGGTCGAAACGTCCTGGGGTCGAACTGGCAGGGTCGAATCGTCCGGGGTCGAAGTGTCCGACTACCGAAATAGTTGCTTTGCTATTGTACCAATAAAATATTTTTTCTTGACTCATCAGAAATCTTTTGTTTTCATGACTGTCTCCAGGTACAGAAAGATATGTAAGCCCTTTGAATGGCAGGTCAGCATCACTCAATCCAGGGTCATCACAACCGCCATAGCCGTGACATCACTTTTGAGCGCTATTCCTTATGGCGTCATGCATGGCCGCCAGACTAAGCTGACCTCTCGCCCCGGTATCCATGGTTACGTTTGTGGAATTGACGACGCGTACGCTGTTACAATATGGCCGATGCTCAACTCGATATTCTTCTTTTTCATTTTTGTGTTTTCTTCCATCCCAATGCTTTTTTTGTATGTTCTCATTGGAAGACTGGCATGTAGGCGCGGCGTATTTTCCGGAAAATCCATCACTTGGGTCAGAACACAACAAGATGACGTCAGCAGTGAGGTTACCACAAAATCCACAGATGATAACATCGCTACATCCTCAACGGGGGAAGACAGAGGGCAAATATTCCATGACAATAAAAAAGCTGAGAGTCTCGTCAAGACATCAGCTTTTGTGGGACTAAGCCTGAAGTCATCTACACCAGAAACGTCTTTTGCTGAATGTCAAAGTGGACAGAATCATGTGACCATAACAGATACCGCGACTACGCCAAGGAAAAAGATTAAATACCAAGCGTTCAGTCGAACCACCTTGATGTTGCTTGCGATCAGCCTCGTTTTCGTTATCTCATTTCTTCCCTTCCTAGCCCTGGAGTGTTTCAAGGCCATCGCCCCTGATGTTATCTTATCTCTGAATGACCCCTCCCTTGCTGTATTTCATCTATTCCACAGATCTTTCCTCATCAACAGCGCCGCCAACTCAATCATCTATAGCGTGTGCAACGTCAAATTCAGGAAAGAGTGCCTGAAACTGTTCAAAAGCCCTTAAATTGTTGAACTTGATCCCAGGGATATCATGCGAGAACAGGATAAAAAGTTGCGCATTGTTCATTTCTTCTTTATTTACTTGTTATTGGTCAGTACTTATTTGTTTCAATGCTCACTGGTCAGTTCTGTTGTGATTGAGTTTGAATTTTTAAATATTTTTTTTTAATTTATTTATTTTTTTATTTATTTTTGGTGTTGGTGGGGGGGGGGGACTTTTAATGGACCCACAATCTGTCAAGACACTCGCGTGTTCTGAAATACGCATATAAGAATATGCGGTGGTGGTAAGCCAGTGTAGACTAGCTTGTCGTGTCTTCCTGATCAGACCAACTTAAATCCCGACTAGGTGTCTTTTCTACAGACTTCTCTGATGTCCTAAAACTTGTTTTGTATAAATCGTTGTCAGGTCGAGGATATGTTATATTCTCACAAAAATGTAATGACATTATTTAGCGTTGAACGTCTTGTCTATTTTCTTTACTGGATTCTTGCTACGGATTTCGAGTTAAAAAGGGGTTTAATTGCTATAAATTATTTTCGTTTACATAAAAATATTTTATAATCAGGGCTGATTGTTTTTTGGGGGATTTTTTTCACAAACGGCAATACACCATGAGCAATAGTCTGACGTATGATTGTAACAGTAAGTAATCGTGTGATTGTCATCATCACAGTTAAGTGATGTATTCGAAGACAGACAAAATATAGAAATCGATAGCCAAAACTTAAGACACACGTGAATGGCTTTTTTTTTTTTTAATTGATGATGGTTAATTTATTTCCTAGAGAAAATATAGAAGGCACACAAATGTATACAAATTTAAATAATTATTTTATTTTTTTAATTAATGAATTTTAAATCGATGTGATGTTATTTCTGAAATATGTCATCGTTTATTAGGATTGCATGGGTTTAGGGGTCTGTGGGGTTTCAGATGGTTCAGCGGGTTGAGTTCGTTAGTCAACGATGACCACTTTAATCATCTAAAGTCCTTTTGCCGTACACAGTATGACTGTCACGGATGACAAATTTGTCCTTGTAACTTGTGAGTTACGCACGGTCGTGTGTTAGGTGGTCGCTTTTGTGTTATTTAAGTTATTGTTTAGTGGTGCGAATGCGTGCAAAAGTAATTGTTTTTCTTGACGTCATTAGAATATGTGTAAAAGTTTAGAGAGTTTTTGGGTAGACGGTTGTTATGGCATGGGGGGGACGCCATGGAAGTTTGTGTTGTTAGCAGTGTCATCATTTCTTGTGTAATAGGAATTATATGAATCTGGAACAAGCGGTTCACGTACAACTGTTAGGGCGCTTGTGACAGTGACGTACTTTAGCCAAATTAAGGCCTGTCTGGCCTTCACGTGTGTCTTTTTTTTTAGCTTTGGAGCTTCACTTACGTCTGGGAAATGTGAGCTAGGACAAGCCTCAGGTTGACGAAATAAATGCTAAGTTACTAAAGAAATGATATATTTAT
>MUZC01000114.1:331451-361625 GCA_002072015.1 Radix auricularia | reverse complement strand
TAAAAAAACAACAACTTACATTAGAATATTTTTCTGAGAACTGAAACGGCAAGATAATTACTCAATGAAATTTAACAACAAAATTTGAACCACGATGCCGTGTAGGTACTTGTTCACGCATCATTCTGCGCATGTCGAAAATCCACGCAATAACTGTCGTGGCGATATTAATAGTATATTTCAACCCAGTGTTGGTGTGTTTTGTTTTGAGTGTGTATGTGTGTGTGTTGTTTTCTTTTCAAAGCGTTGTCTGTGACGTATAATACCGCTTAATTTTCCAAACAAATCGATACCGCTTTTGAGCGATTTTAAATTACTGAACGATTATGTGTTAGTAATAACAACCAGTATGTAATCAAACAACTGTTTTACGAATCCGTTAATTAAGACTCGAAAGTACGAATATTTTTCTTTCACCTGGGCTTTCCCTTTTCAAAAGAAAAATGGGGTTTTCGGAAATGGCAGTACTTTTCAAATGCCCACAAGTGCCGCCCTTAAAACGCGTGCCGCCCGGGGCGGGCCGCCCCCACCGCCCCCCCCCTAGCTACGCCACTGCTCACGACATACAAATATGGTTCATAAATAACACGCCCCTTGTAAGATTCCATCATGTAAAATTGGTGTGTGATGCAGCAGTGTTGTCAAATCTTTTTGACACCGCGGGGCGTGGGTTAGACAGCAATGTGATACAGCTTACAATATACCGTAGATACTTAAAATACCAAAACAATTTGTGTTAATAAAGATTTTAAAATTACATTTTAAAAATGCTTCAATTCAATAATAATGGTCTATACACATGTGTCTTAACAGTGGCAAATGTCTTAGCAGTAAAAAAATTTTTAAAGGATTTTTTTTTTAAAATACAAAAATAATCCAATTCACTTAAAATTTAAAATATTATCTATGTTACAATAAAAACTTCTAAATAGGAAGAAGACCAAAACCAAAAAAGAAAACCAAAACTTGACAAAAGTAATTATAATTACAAGTCCAAAAAGACAAAAAGAAAAGCATATAAAACAGAATGGAAGTTTCACCTGTATATTGACTAATATCACAGAAAATGCTTTGAATTCTTTGTTTAGAAACAATGACTTATGCGAAGAAATGTCATTTTAAAACAAAAACACAAGTACATGTTACGCAGTTTATAAATAAATCACAAAACATTCTTTACCGGAAGTTGATTTGTCACTTAGCCAACTATTCAAAACGAGGCTTGACGATGCTTTTTTTTTTTTTAAAACATTTTTTTTTTAAAGGAGTTTTTCTTTTTCCTGATGAATACTCTGATCATTATGGCTCCTGTAAAAAAAATTAAACGAAACAAATGTATATAGCAGAACGCTAACAATACTGTTGTAATTCATTTTATTCTACACAATTTTTGTAGCCTAAAAACTTTTAATAGAATGCAATTCAAGTGTTTATTTTACGAAATAATAAATTTGTGTTAATTTCATAATCATTTGAATTTGTGTTAATTTTATAATCATTTGAATTTGAATTCAACCAAAACCTGGAGAAAAAATCAAATGTAAAACAATTATAAATAATTAGGACTAATGAAAAATTATCTTTTGCCAAGAGATGTGTCATTCATTCTAGCTAGCCCGGTCTCACTTAAGATGAATTAATGAATGTAGCGTATGTACACGGTAAAGTCTTTATAAAATGTAATTTATGTACACAGTAATGTCGTTATATAATGTAGCTTATGTACACGGTAATGTTATTTAATGTAGTTTATGTACACGGTAAAGTCGTTATATAATGTAGCTTATGTACACGGTAATGTCGTTATATAATGTAGTTTATTTACACGGTAATGTCGTTATATAATGTAGCTTATGTACACGATAATGTCGTTATATAATGTAGTTTATGTACATGGTAATGTTATTTAATGTAGTTTATGTACGGTAATGTCGTTATATAATGTAGCTTATGTACACGGTAATGTCGTTATATAAAGTAGTTTTTGTATAGTTTACACTTTGCATTTATCTATACTAATAAAAGGGAAAGCCCTGACTGACTGACTCATTGACTCACTCATTGATTCATCAATAATTCTCAAACTTCCCGTGTAGGTAGAAACATGAAACTTTGAGAATTTGTTGGGAACCCTGTCACGACGAAAATGGGCGAAAAAGATTTTTAAAATCTTGCTCATGTTGGGTTGGGGGCCAAAAAACATTTTTTTTGCTACATCACTAATTCTCCAACATTCCATGTAGGTAGAAGCATGAAACTTTAGGAAGTTGTTGAGTGTCCTCTTACGACAAAAATTGGCAAAAAAGAATTTTGAAATTTACACTCATTGGGGCCGGGGCCCCAAAAATATTTTTTTCCTTATATAAACTATATACTAATTGAAACTCAATAATTCTTCTATTTCCCTTATAGGTAGAAGCATGAAACTTTAGACATTTTTGAGTACATGCTTCCGACGATAATTGCCCAAAAATAAAATAAAATTTCCCACTCATGGGGGCTGGGGCCCCGAAAACCATTTTTTCATTATATGATCTATATATAAATTTTGAAAATCACCAATTCTCCTATTTGCCGAGTAGGCAGTCTCATCAAAAGTTGGAGAGTTGATAAATACACTTTACACGATGCTAGCAAGTGAAATATTTTTTAAAATAGCTATTATTGGGGGCTGGGGGCCCAAATTTAAAAACTGAAAATCACTAATTCTCCCATTCCCCATATAGGTAGAAAGCATGAAACTTTAGGAAGTTGTTGAGAACAATCTCGCGATGATAATTGGAGAAAGAGAACGTTAAATTCCTACTCATAGAGATACTGGGGCCCAAAATTAATGGAGCCCCAAAAAATTTTTTTTCCTTATATGAGCTATTTACAAATTGCAAATCACTCATTCTCATATTTCCCGTATAGTTAAAAGCATGAAACTTTGTAAATTTTTTGAGTTCATGCTTTTAATGATAATGTGCAAAAGAGAATGTTAAATTTCAAACTAATGGGGGCCAGGGCACCCAAAACGTTGTTTTCCTTATATGAGCTATTTAAAAATTGAAAATCACTAATTCTCCTATTTCCCACATAGTTAGAAGCATGAAACTTCGGAAACTTTTCAAGTAGAAGCTCCCGACGAAAAAATGCAAAAAGAATGTTAGATTTCCCACTAATTGGTAACCAGGGGCCCAAATATATTTTTTCTTATATTAAAAACCGACTTATCACTAATTTTTCAATTTTCCGTGTAGATAGGAGCATGAAACTTTGGGTAATTGTTAAGTACCCTCTCACGACGAATTTGGGTGTACAAGAATTTTGAAATACACACTTATGGGGGCGAGGCCCCCAAATTTTTTTTCTTATATGAGATTTATAAAAACTGAAAATCACTAATTCTCCTATTTTTCGCGTAGGTAGACCCATGAAACGTTGGGGAATGGATAATACACTTTCACGATGTTAGCAGGTGACAATATATTTAAAATATCTCTTAATGGGGTCGAGGGGGGGGGGCAAAAGTCGTTTTTTTTTTCTAATATGAACTATATAAAAATTGAACATCAATAATTTTCCCTTTCCCCATGTAGGTAGAAGCATGAAACTTTGGGAAGATGTTGAGTACAATCTCCCGATGAAAGTTTGCGAAAGTGAATGGTAAATTTCCACTCATAGGGGGCCGGGGGGGTTTTCTTATCGTAAAAACCGACTCATCACAAATTCCACAATTTATCGTGTAGGTAAAAACATAAAACTTTTGGGTACCCTCTCACAAAGAAAAATGGGGTAATATAATTTTAAAATTCACTCTCATTAGGGTTGGGGCCTCAAAAACATGTTTTTCCTAATATGTGCTATTTACGAATTGAAAAGCAATATTTTTCCTATTTCCTAAATAGGTAAACTCGTGTAACTTTGGGGGTTTGTTAAATACACTTCAACGATGGCAGCAGGTGAAAAAATATTTAAAATATCTTTTGCTGGGCACCGGGTAGGTTCCCAAATATAGTTTTTTTTTATAGAAAGCTTAGAGCTAACCCTTGAAAATTATATGTTTTAGAGTTCTATGACAATATTTACATTTCTTGGCAAAGTACCTTTAACGTAAGTTGTTACTAATTCTAAAGTTGTAATAATTAACTGTAAAGTTATCATTATTTCCCAAACAGATCAAAGTAGAACATAAAATGACACAAGTTTGGTTCTCCAAAGTGACGGTAAAAAAACACAGGGAGAAAAGGGACAAAGAATTTAAATCCAAAAATATAATTGCCCATTTTTTAAACATAGAGATGCTTCCAAACCCAATATCGCTGCTAAATCTGAAGATGTTTCCTTTCCACCAACATTCCGCCAGGAATCGCCTTATACTGATATAGTCAGTGTGTTAGCGTATAAATACAGAATCCTACCTTACCATACAGATTGTACACCATTTAGATAACCCTTATAGTTATGATGGGGTGCGGTGGTCTAACAGTATTGTACTGGGCTGCCGTACCGAGGCAAAAGAGACTCACGGGCTCTAGCATTGTACTAGCCAAACAATCCGGCTTTCATTGTGGGGCCTTATGTGTGACGGATTGCACAGGGCCCACTATGATTTAGGATAAGGATAATAAGTGAAAATTAAGATTTTTTTAAATTAGAAAATAAACTGAGGGGCCCACTGCGGCCGCATAG
This sequence comes from Radix auricularia, assembly GCA_002072015.1. NCBI lineage: Eukaryota > Metazoa > Mollusca > Gastropoda > Lymnaeidae > Radix > Radix auricularia. The sequence continues at coordinate 356,951 of MUZC01000114.1, read as the reverse complement.
TTACGTGGGGGCCTAAGGCCGGCCCTGGTCATTGGTTTCCAACGTTACTTCGTTGGTTTAGAATTAGATAATGAAACCACCATGAGAGAGAATCATCGCAGGTCAAGGGTAAATGCTGGCTGCTGATGGTGCAGCCAGCAGAGAAGTTTTCAAGTTATGGGTTATCTAACAATCTAACGCCATCGCGGCGCTCAATGGCTAGGGAAAATTTTCAAGTAACACGGGAACATTTTAAAAAGGACAATAACCGAAGTTGACACTGTTAATTATGACGTTTACTCACTGTAATTTTAATGTACACAGAAAGTTTCCGTGCAAATTTTAGTTTTATTTATTTAGACGCCACCAGAGGTGTAAAATAAGTTTTAAAATAACGAAGAGCCGAAAAGTTCGCTTTTTTTTTTTGGTTAGTTCTGTCAAGCTAACCCTTACCCTGTTCACGTATTTTCAATGGTTTTAAGAGAATAACATTTGTAATCATCACATTCCCCGTGAAAGTTAGCTTCAAACTGCTCCCTCTATCTGATCATTGTAAGTGAAGTGGTTTGGTTGTATGGCGGTCATTTAGGTGAACTCAAATATCTTAGAGACACGAACGAGATTAATTCATTTAGTAAAAATTATTGGAAATGACTTTTAAGATGTATCCTTGAAAACTAGAATCAAAGGCGTTCCATTATTTTAAGAAGTTGCCAATTTGAAGAGATTTTTTTTTTTTTTTAAACTATCCCTAAATCGTTATCTTGCTTTTTTTTTTTTTTTTAAAAAAGGAATATTATTTCTTGGCATAAATGAAACCAGTGTTATTAATTGTATTTTCATTAAACGCCCTCATTATCATTAAAACATTTTAACTAAAAAATGTTATTAAAAAATAATTTCAACATTTTTTTTTAATTGAAAAAAGGATGGGGGATGCTTGAAAACTTTTCTTTTGAGAATCCTTGGTTTTGGTGGTAGGCATTAATGTGATTTTGTTGCTGGCATACAGTGGAATGAATAAATTGTCGTCAGCTTATGTTCTAGCGCAGCGGTTCCCAACCTGTGGGTCTCCTGTTTCGGTCGCGACGCGTTTTCTGGGGGTCGCAAACTGTCGACTACAAAATATTTACTGTAATGCTAATTTTCTCTATTTTGTACAAGCTTAATTGCAAATAACGTTTTTAACTTTAAGTGTGGGGGGTGGGGGTCGCCAGTCACGTGGCTTTTTATAAAATGGTGTCGCCGCCTAAAAAAAAGGTTGGGAACAACTCTTCTAATACAAATATTTAAAACTTAAACTTTAAAATAAATTCATCTGATATTTGTTTGGATGGATCCTTAACACGGATTCACGTCTGATATTTCTGTCAGCATCACATCAACCACATGTAGGACCTGAAACTACCCCCGTGCCGCCAGATAAACTAACATAAAAAAAATGTCGTTACGCTTTAGTTTTATTCCTGTCAGGAAACCGCGGAGATGGAATCATGAGATAACATCGTGAGAATAGTGCGTGGCTGCTGTACCAAGGTTTTTTAGGGGAGTGGGGGGGAGGGTCAAGAGTGGACTGGGTTTATTTTTAGACAGCTTTTATTTTACGACAATGACCGCGTGTCTACCACCAGGCACATCCTGGTCAGGATAGAACTGCTCATTATTTCAATGTCATTACGCGCCATCACGACTTTGGAACAAAAGTGTCGGTGTTGACAACGTTTACTTCATGTCGGTTTTTGTTTTCTAATGAAGCTTTTTTTTTATTTAACTAAAGGCACTGGAGCCAAAACAGATTTTATTATAATTTTATTTTCATTGTGAAAAAACCTGATGTATCGTGGATATGTTTTCATGAAATTTTGCTGATTAATATAAAAAAAATGATGAATACTTTAATCGCCAGATTTATTCCAATATACGTAGTGTTTAGCTCAACTCCATGTCTAGCGCAGAAACGTAAGTTGATCACATCGAGATTTAAATATAAAATTTTTAAAAATAATTTTACTATACATACATAGTATATATTTTAGGGCGGGTAACGATTAATTTAAATTTAATCGTTAACTTATCAAAAATTAACGAGTAATTTCATGAATTTAACGTTCATGTACGCAATTTACACATATCTTTAACAACTGTGATTCTCATATTCTTGATAACGTGCTCATATCTTTAACAACAGCGATTCTCATATCCTTGACAATGTGCACATGTCATTAACAACAGCGATTCTCATATCTTTCACAATGTGCACATATCTTCAACAACTGTGATTCTCATATTCTTGACAATGTGAACATGTATCTATATCAAATACCACAGGTTGTCACCAGCTTACATAGAAATTTCTATGAGAAATGTAATTATCATCTACCTAAGCATGATTATCCGGCTAAAAAATATCATTGTCATGCAAACAAAGCATGATTGTCCATTTAAATTAAAAAAACAGGGTTGTAAAACAATTAATAAAACATGATTTCCCAGCTAGAACAACATATTGTCAGGCTAAAAGAACAAAAATTAGAAAACCATTCAGTTTTAAGCATGTACAATCATCAGTTCACACTTCCTGGCACAATAATGGTCCTACTTATTTCTATATTCATTATTCCAACAACAATCTTGTTTTATCTTCTTAAAAATAGCGTTATTATTTCCACGATAATTAGTACACACAATCATTACGTGCACATGATCCCACTAATGACCCCAGTCGTGATAAACACGTCGTAATGTTTCGTTCCTTATTTTCTTTGCCAATCTGTTGTAAGCTAATGGACCTGCTTTAACACATGACCAACGTTCTTGTTTCATCCGTCCCTGACCACGTGATTGTTTAGCCTGTGACCTCGACTGGTTTGGTTCCGGATGTCAGTATTTGTGTCATTGTCAAGGCGTGTGCCTCCCAGACGGAAATTGTCTGGACGGGTGTTCCAGAGGATGGTTTGGACCCGGATGTCAATATGGTGGGTATTTGGGGTGTGGGTAAAGATTTTACGTTTGGGTAACTATTTTTTTTAAAAATATTTCATCATTGAAAAAGTTAGTATAATTTAAGTGTAATTAGTCAATTCATTGACTTTCAACCAATGGTATATTTGTAACTCCTAGACATATTCGAACCAATGGAGAGCTTGGTAAAATTTAGATATATATATTCAAACCAATGGAGAGCTTGATAAAATTTAGATATATATATTCAAACCAATGGAGAGCTTGGTAAAATTTAGATATATATATTCAAACCAATGGAGAGCTTGATAAAATTTAGATATATATATTCGAACCAATGGAGAGCTTGATAACATTTAGATATATATTCGAGCCAATGGAGATCTTCATAACATTTACATATATATATATTTTTGAACCAATGTAGAGCTTGATAACATTAGAAATATTTTTCAAATGGTGTGTTTCATCATTCCACATTTAATCAGTTTCTATGGGGTTCTTATCAAAACATCCCACAGCAGGGCCGGCTTTAGGCACAGGCAAACTAGGCAGCCGCCTAAGGCCTCTGATTAGTCTCATCATTAGTCGGGGCCTCGCACAAGAATCTTTCCATATTCATTTTTTAATGTCCTGTTACATTCCAGCATCTTTCCGTCTCGTGAGACGATGGTGCATCACCGTTGGATTGGGTTGCATTTTCTCAAGTGGCTGTGCAGTCCTATCCTTGAGTGACAGTCTTTGCCACAGTTTTTACACACGAGTTCTGTGCTTCCAAATGTTTTGGCCTTTCTCCTAGCTCTTCTGTCTGCAGCCTCCTCCATTCTTCGCTCCTCGGCTACTATGACGCCCTCTTTGACAACTGTGCGCCACGTAGATCGGTCTTCTGCCTTACACTCCCAGTCACTTTTATGTATTTTGGCTGCTTTCATGTCCCTTTGACAGACATCTTTAAATCGCAAGCGTGGGCGACCTGTTTTTCTCTTTCCTGAAGCAAGTTCACCATATAGGAGGTCCTTCGGGATGCGGCCGGGGCTCATTCTTTTAACATGTCCTAGCCACCTCAGGCGTCTTTCACTAAGAATTGAGAACATGCTTTGGGTATTGGCACGCATTAGGACCTCACTATTAGGCACTTTGTCTTGCCATTTAATACCAAGGATGCGGCGCAGGCATCTCAAATGGAAGCTGTTAAGCTTACGCTCTTGTGATGTATAAGTGGTCCATGTCTAGCTCCCATTTAGTAGTGTACTGATGACACAGGCTCGATAGACGCACAGTTTGGTTTTCTCCGTTAGCTTGGTGTTTTGCCAGACCCGCTTATTTAGTTTAGCCATTGTTGCGGCTGCCTTGCCAATTATGCTGTTTATTGCTTCTTCAATGGACAGTGTATTGGAGACCTTGGATCCCAAGTAGGTGAAGCTATCCACAACCTCCAAGTTTTCATTATCGATATTTATGGTAGGAGGAGGTCGAGTGTCTTGGGCCATGATGTTTGTCTTTTTCAAGCTGATTTGCAGACCAAATTCACTTCGCATACGGCCTCCAATTCCCTTAAGCCGGCCCAGCCCATAGGCTTCTTAATTTAAGAAGTTTATATCAACATTTTCTTGATGTCCTAAACTTTCTAGTATCCTACATGATTTATTATTTCCAAATTTGAAAACAAATCATTTTATCATAATAGTTTCTTTTAAAATATTAATAAACATCCACACTTCCCTTGGTAAGTCATGTTTCCACTGACCCAAGCTTTATTCTGCATTCACTACAATATTCCATGTATTATTTCTCCTTAATTGTCCATCTCTTAAATTGTATAATAACGACCAATCTCATCCCCCCATCCATAGATTAATTCATCCATCCATCAATCCATCCATCCATGCATTCATTCATCCATCTATCCATCTTCCATCCCTCGATTTATCCATCCATCCATCTTCCATCAATCCATCCATGCATTCATCCATCCATACATACATCTTCCATCGATCCATCAATCAATCTACCCATCCATGCATTCACACATCGATCAATCAATCAATTAAAAAATTAATCCACGCCTGTGGCGCTACAGCCCACTTAGGGCTTGGGCCTGCCTCACAACATTCTTCCAATCATCGTCCTTACCATCGCCCTCTTCTCCAACATTGGACGCCCAGTTTTTGTAGATCTTTCTCTACATCATCCATCCATCCATATAGGTCTTTCCTTGAGCCGTTTTCCTTTGGTGTTTTGTTAGTGCCCTCTTTTTGCTCCCCTGTCGTTTGTAATTCTTTCTATGCGTCCTGCCCAGCGAAGTCTGCCGCCTTTCTTTTATATTTCTGTAACTATCGACTTAACAGTTCATGGTTGGTTCGTATTCTCCGTCCGTTTTCATCCTTTGTTAGCCCATACATTTTCCTGAGAGCTTTCCTCTCCTTTGTAGTTAACCTCCATTCACCCCATACCCACCGATTGTTTATGATACTGACTGTGTTTGTGTTCTAGCCTAGAGTAAATAGAAAGTAGGTAAACAAGGTAAGGGTTAGCCTGACAGGACGTAGCAAAACAGCGAACGTTTCGGCAATTTGCCGAAACGTTCGCTGTTTGGTTACGTCCAGTCAGGCTAACCCTTACCTTGTTAAAGTCTTTTCCATTTACTCTTTTATAAACCTGATTGCAGTCTCACCCGTCATTTTGTTGTTCTAATCTAGAGGATGTAACAAAGGAGGCCACGCTCAGACCTGACGTGGATACGAGATTGTTTGATGGCAATGACGTCACTTGCAACACCAACCGGGAGTCACGTGACGTCTCGTTGCTGTGGAAAACTCCGAATCCGGTGGTGTGGATTAGGATAACTGTGGATTATCCAGGTTTGGTGCTTTCGAAGCCGACAAACTAGATGGTATTAGAGAGGCATAACATCTTTAGGGGCTCTGGTAGATAAGAGATTATATTAGAAAGGTCAATGATCTCTACGGCTTCTGGTAGATAAGAGATTATATTAGAAAGGTCAATGATCTCTACGGCTTCTGGTAGATAAGAGATTATATTAGAAAGGTCAAGGATCTTTAGAGCTTCTGGTAGATAAGAGATTATATTAGAAAGGTCAAGGATCTTTACGGCTTCTGGTAGATAGAGATTATATTAGAAAGGTCAAGGATCTTTATGTCTTGTGGTCAAGGTGTTGATGAGCTAAATGACCGCTCCTGCTACATCTAGCTTTACTGATAAGTTGTAGCACTAATTTCACACTGGAAGCGGGAGGGGGGTCTTTAAAATTTATACCCACTCAAATTTATTCACGCTTATAAATTAACAGATTTCAAATAGAAAACATTTCATGTAACAACATTCATAAGTAGAGGCGTGCGGAGTTTTATCTTATCTTATAAGTTACAGAGGATTATTGCGTCCTAAGTTTTTCTATGGTTTGTGTTTAGTCCTGTATTCTTATTACAGTTTTAAATGATGATAAAGTTTTGGCTTTCCTGGTTTCTTCAGGCAACCCATTCCACGCCCGAATACCGGACGGGCAGAAAGAAAATTTGTATGTGTTTGTTCTTGTATACGGAAAAAGATAGGTGTTTTATCGTTATGTCTATCTGAGGGTTGTATTAAGTTATATATGTGTTTTATTTCTAAATTAGAATTAATTGCTTAATGTATAATTACTAATTTACTCTTGGTTCTTCTATCCTCTAGTGTTTCAAGGTTTAATAATTTAACTACTGGTGTTACCTGTTTCAGTTTTGAATATTCTCCAGTAATGAATCTGGCAGCTCTTTCTTTGAAATTGTTCTAGTTTATCAATATTGTTTTTGGTGGATGGGTCCCATACAAAATATGCATATTCTAATATAAGCATAGGTCTCACCAGGGTGAACTAGCATTTTAGTTTTAATTAACTTTTAATGAGAATTTTTAAAAAAGTTTTGTGATATTTTTTTTTGAAATCGCAGAGATTTTGTATTGCGACACTTTGCGCGAGACTCTGTTTGCTACTTCTTTACATTACTGCAGTAATTCTTTCGTTATTCTGAACTTTTGATAAAAGAATATATTTACATACTCAAATGGCAAGTGAGAGGCACAGAGAGAATGTTTGAACCGATGCATCATCAACCTGGGATTATGATAAGTTATTAAAGGCCGATAGATGCTCTCTAAACACTTCTACTGCCAGGGTATCTGGTGCTGATCCAGAGGATCTTTCCACTGTCAACCTGATGCTTGTCTAAAAGATCTTTCCACTGTCAACCTGATGCTTGTCTAAAAGATATTTCCACTGTCAACATGATGCGCGTCTAAAAGATCTTTCCACTGTCAACCTGATGCTTGTCTAAAAGATCTTTTCAATGTCAACCTGATGCTTGTCTTAAAGATCTTTTCACTGTCAACCTGATGCTTGTCTAAAAGGTCTTTCCACTGTCAACCTGATGCTTGTCTCAAAGATCTTGCCACTGTCAACCTAATCTTTGTCTAAAAGATCTTTCCACTGTCAAACTGATGTTTGTCTAAAAGATCTTTCTCTTGTCAGAGTATGTGATCATGGTCTCGTAAATTTTTCTTTACTTTTTTTTTTGTTCCAGAGAACCTGACACTAGTCCAGAATCTTACTATTTCCTTTGGTCCAAGCAGGATTATGGAGCATACAAAAATGGTCATCATCGGGTCAAGGACGATGGACATTCACTTTACAAAAGTTCTAGCAAGTGACCTTGAACTTCGTGGCGAAGCTGTGCCCCATATGTGTTCGGTCTACGTTACTGGAGGTAAGACAACTATACGGTGCTCAGTTAAAAGTTGTTGTTTTTCTTCAACAGTGGTTTTGTTTCTATTTCCACGTGGAGAAATAATATGCAGGATTTTATAATAATTTTACTTTAAATTTCAAGACTAATTACTGAAAACTGCTTAAAATTCAATATACAACAAAAAAATTGGTGTTAAAACAGTAACTCAAAGTTTTATTAATGGAATAATTTTAATTAATTGTTTTCATCACACATATAAAACCATTTGTGCATATTGTAGTTATATGAAAGCTATCGTAGTCCAATGCAGTATGACACTCAAAACGAATTGTAGTATCTATCTCTATAGGGAATATTAGATATATATCATCATTTTGTATGTGTGGTAGTTATAAGATAATGTTTTCACTGCCGTAACAAATGCCTATTAATGTAAAAATTAATTGCTCCTACAATTTAATGAGTTTTTTTCTTTTAAAAATGGATAAAATTCCCAACGGTCACCCGAAAATAGAGTTAGGAGTAAGAAGGCGTGGAGTAGGGTGGAGGGTGGAGGACCCCCATCCCCCTGGGGAGAAACTGTTGTAATTTTCCACCCCTTCTGGTTGCGTTGCAGAATCTTCCTGTACTATCTCGAGCGGTACAGTTAAACCTTGTCCTCACTCAGTGTAGAGATTTCCTCTCTCCTATAGCAAGCAGCTCCAATCCTTTGGAAATCCCTCATTCATATTAACTTCGCCGTCTTTTATGTCGGTCGTGATCTCGCCCGCCCGTTCGCGGAAAAACAAAAGTAAAAAATGATCCACTTCCCATGATCCTATCAGATTAAAATTCTGGTACATACACTTTTGTCACCGAACAATGTATTTTATTAAAAGATCAGATCGATCGAATGTACTGTAATCAAAGTATTGAATTTTTAGTTTATATCTGCGTAGCGTGTATATGTGTAAGCTAGTCTGTCGCGCGGTGCCTATCATATTGAACATACTTTAATAATATTTTTCCAATTTTGTTTCTTCCAAAAATGTGATGATATGTAAATCAAGAGAATGTGCGTGATACGATAAAATGGTCAAGATAACAAAAATTTATATCAATATCGATCGCGTCTCATATGTAGCTCTAAAAAAAACTTTGGGGTTTAAGTTGTTGTTGTTGTTGTTTTAATTTTGAATCCAGGCCGTAACGTGGCCATCAAACAAGGTGTCGTCCAGTCCAGCAACTACTCCGACTTCATGTGTGACGAGACTTGCTCCTATGCGGAGAACGCTGTGGACGGGGTCCGGAAACAGAACCTGTACGACAAGAGCTGCACGCACACCAGGGTCGAGGTGACGCCGCCCTGGTGGAAGCTTACCTTCAACCCGCCCCGGTTTGTCAACAAATATGTGCTCTACAACCGCGACGGTAAGATTAGGGGCAGTCCAAAAATGTCGTCACGCATATAATGTGGATGGGTCACACATTCGTGACGAGGGGGAGGGGCGTTTTAGAAATTTGACATGACATCTAAGCGCGCAAATTGAAATCGAATTTACATTTCAATATTTGATAGCTTGTTTAATGGCTTTTAACATGGCTGGACACGTATGACGATATTATAATGCAGACTTACATCAAATACGTACTTAAATGATAAAAAGTGATTTGAAACATGCTAATTTTCAAATAGACTAAACGGCTTTCTTATGGAGTTTTCTAACATCATATTGGAACAGGGCCTATATTTTTGTAATGACGTGCTACGACTGGAGATGGGGGAGGGGGAGTCGGCTAAAAATCGCGTGACGTTATTTATTGACGGCCCCTTACCATTAAACTTCGAATCACAGAAGTATAGGAGAGCAAAGTAGAATATAATTCAAAATGCATTTTTTTTCCTTATTTAAAAATACAACACAAATATAATCAAATACATCCTTCAGGTAGACATAGTGACAAAAACACCTTTCTCATTCCGTATGCAAAAAAAACATACAAATCCTCGTTCTTCCCGTTCAGAATTCGGACTTGGAACGGTACGCCTGAGGAAACCAGGAAAACCATCACTCGATTAACATCTAAAACTCGTTTTAAAATTGCAAGATTAGACATAAAGCAAGGATAAGCGTAGGACACAATAATCTTCTGTATAGAAGGATCGTCTGTCATTTCTCAAACCGGAAAACGTCATAACTCATTGAGTAATTTTCTATTGTTGGAGACATTTTAGCGGAACAATGTTTTCAAGCTTAAATACAGTCGAATGAATAAGCTCTCAAAAGTGTTAGCATAGTAAAATTACGAAGCTGTTTTTTCTTGTTCAAGTCAATGAGCTGTATTAATAAAAAAAAGAATCAACAAATACCTGATAAGATACTTCCTTCTAAATTAACTCGTACCTTTTATAAAATTGTTAGCAAATTCGTCAGCAAAAAGTTATACACATGTATATCCTCAATGTTTCTATTAATAGATTTCAGCCAATTTATAACGACTATTACCAGCATTGATTCCATTTTCAAAAGCATTTATAACCACACATTTATTAATAGTAAGGCTGTTTAAGATTAATTTAAATTTAATTGTTATCTTTTGAAAAATTAACGATTAATTAATTGATAATTTCGATTAAAGCCATAAATTAAAATTCATGATTTCATAAGTAACACTTATAAAACGTTTTTGTTGTAAATCTAAATAACACTGGAATGTCTCCTATATATGACATATTTTAACCAACTACGCAAAAAGTCAAGTGTGTTGACATTATTTGGTTCAAGTGATGAGCAGGTCTAAATGACAATATAACCAGCAGAGCTGAACAATCATTCACATGGAACTGAGCTAACTGGTATGCACAAAACTATCTTGACAAGGAATGACATTATCGGATATCGGTGTTCATTAAGTTTTCACCATTGTAGAGGGTTGATGGATTCAGGAACTTTCTTCTCCACTTTGTAACGCATTAGTTCATCAGAAGAGCTGTCCTCATTTTCTGTCTCTGAGTAAGACTCCATTACTGCCATTAGCTTAATACGCTATTTATTTGATTTGATAAGTAAGCGGAGTGTTAAAAACATGGTAAGCAAACTTTATCAACTTTTTGAACATTCCCGTCAGTCAATAGTCAGGAAATTTATTATTCATCGGCGACTATTTCTTTCTTTTTTTTTTTTTACATTTTGACTTCCAATAAATTTTAATTTATGGGTCGATTAATCGTTAAAAATAATTTAATCGTGATATTTTAACGATTAATCGATAAATTAATCGTTAATTTCCGCAGCACTTATTAACAGTAATGAAAATTTAATCATTTATATATCGCAGTACCCCAGCAAGCAACTAGGCTCACTGCTCTCTTATTAATTATTTCTATGTAAAACATTTATATAATAAATACAACATGTAGAGATATTACAGTGGATATAAGATACCAAAAATTCAAAAGAATTATGTGATAGAATCAAGAAAATTAAGCTTTATTAGTTAACTAATACAACAATTGACGTTTCAGCTAATGCCTTCATCAGTACAAAAAAACATCCCGTACTTTACATAAGTGTTAATAGTTTATTTAAACTATTTAGACAAACTATATCAAGAAATAGTTAAGTAAAGATAAAAAGTAAGGAAAAAACAAAACCAACCAAACTATGACACATGATAAAAGAAAATAGAGGAAGTACCAAAAGTTACAGTGAAAACCACAACGAGAAAAAGATTCTACAGTTGGGTAAAATTATGAATTTTGTTTATTCTATATTCTATACGGAGCCAACGAACCAAATCGTTTTATAAATCTTTTTTAAAATGTAGATATCATAGATATCGCTCGCTTATAAAATACCAGTAACTCCAATGTCTGTCATTCCGTCTAGGTAACCACTGTTTCAATGTTTAGACACAGGAAGTTGAGCCTGTTTATTTATATTATACAGGTGTTCTCTAAACCAATATCAAAGACGACGATGTGGATACAAACTACGTTAATCATTTAAAGAAATGTTTGATTGTTGTTTATTTAATTCTCAAAGTAAATCTTTATTAAATTGTCAGCATCGGCAGGTTGACATGGGCTAATTGATCGGTTAGTGGCATGTATACCAATAAATCATATCTCATTTCCTGTGCCTTGCTAACGAGTATGTTTAAATCCCTTATATTAACTTCACTCTCTTGTCGTGGATCGATTCAATGTACTTTAATTAAGTTAATGAATTTTTAGATTAGCTCTAGTGTATCTCTATGTAGAATGTACCAAGTTTATGATAATCGTCGCGCGGTGCGTATTATATTGAACATAATTTTATAATTTTTTCTCGATTTGTAAATGTTTATGCCAGTTTGTCACGCGGTACGTATTTTATCAAATATAAACGATTTTATAGTCAAAAACTTTGTTTTTACGGGTTGTTTAATTAAGTGACCATGTTTTCAAGCATATATTTATGTAAACAGGTCAACTGATGAGACTGAGTAAATTTAGGGTACAGGTGACGTCATCAGGCGGTCAGTTGGTAACGTATGACGACAACACCACCAGACCACAGCTGGTCTATCGTGTGGTCACCATCAACGTCACAGACACCGTGAGGAGCGTCCAGATCTGGGCCATGGACAAGGGGCGCATCCTCACGCTGTGTGAGGTGGAGATGTATGGCGGTAAGAACATCATATGTCCCTGGTGTGTGGCGGTAAGAACATCTGTCCCTGGTGTATGGTGGTAAGAACATCATATGTCCCTGGTGTATGGTGGTAAGAACATCTTATGTCTCTGGTGTATGGTGGTAAGAACATTATATGTCCCTGGTGTATGGTGGTAAGAACATTATATGTCCCTGGTGTATGGTGGTAAGAACATCATATGTCCCTGGTGTATGGTGGTAAGAACATTATCTGTCCCTGGTGTATGGTGGTAAGAATATCTTCTGTCCCTGGTGTATGGTGGTAAGAACATCGTGTGTCCCTGGTGTATGGTGGTAAAAACATCATATGTCCCTGGTGTATGGTGGTAAGAACATCATATGTCCCTGGTGTATGGTGGTAAGAACATCTGTCCCTGGTGTATGGTGGTAAGAACATTATATGTCTCTGGTGTATGGTGGTAAGAACATTATCTGGCCCTGATGTATGGTGGTAAGAACATTATATGTCCCCTGGTGTATGGTGGTAAGAACATTATATGTGTCTGATGTATGGTGGTAAGAACATTATATGTCCCTGGTGTATGGTGGTAAGAACATTATCTGTCCCTGGTGTATGGTGGTAAGAATATCATATGTCCCTGGTGTATGGTGGTAAGAACATTATATGTCCCTGGTGTATGGTGGTAAGAACATCATCTGTCCCTGGTGTATGGTGGTAAGAACATCATCTATCCCTGGTGTATGGTGGTAAGAACATCTTCTGTCCCTGGTGTATGGTGGTAAGAACATCATCTGTCCCTGGTGTATGGTGGTAAGAACATCTTCTGTCCCTGGTGTATGGTGGTAAGAACATCATATGCCCCTGTATTCGTATGTCTGAATGGCGCAGAGGATAATTTTTTGATTTCCATGTCAATAGTATGATCAGCTGTGTAGTGTATAATAGTTCTGTGATTTCTAGAATTTTATTTGCAATAAATGTATCTGCCAAAGCCAACACTCGTGAGCCATGAAGTTTATCACTCACAGAGTTTCGTCAATCTTATGGGAAATTCTTCATTGACGTGTGTTGCTATAAAGTATTCAGTTAAGATTAAAGACACAATGTCTCATCTGTTCTTTACTGTTTTTTTTTAAATTTTAAACAATATAAACTAAATTTTTATTTACATCCATTACATTTTACAAAGTTGATTAACATGTTGATGTTTCCACGTCGTGTTCCAGACTCTAAGTGTCCCCCAGGACTCTACGGGAGGGACTGTGAACTCAAGTGTAACTGTCGTAACCGAAACGAATCATGTATGGTCAGTACAGGAGGATGTGAGTCTGGATGTGATGACGGGTTCATTGGACCTGGATGTCTTATAGGTCAGCTTGGTCATTGCTTGTTAGTTGAATGAAATGGACTCGTGGTCAGAAATGGGTCGAATGGTGTATAAGTGGGATTTTTTTTTTTGGGGGGTGGGGTGGGGTGCGCAAATTTTTATATGGAAATTGAGACGATGTTTTGTTGTTATTTATATCGACCATTTGTCTCTTATTGTATTCTCTTAATGGGTAAGTGGGACACCGCAGTGGAGCTCATTTCGTGTTGGGGGGGGATCTTGTTTTGTTGGAGTGGTTCTCGTGAAGGGAAGTGGATGTTATAGTGCATGGGACAATAAGTGTGGATAGTCTGGGTGGAAAGTTGAGTTTTCAAGCTTAAAATGGGATTCGGTATCATAAATAAGCAAATTCAATAACAGGAAAATTGTGTTTCTCTTTGAAATCACATGAATGTGTGTAATAGTGAGAATTGGTGTAATAGTGAGAATGTGTGTAATAGTGAGAATTGGTGTAATAGTGAGAATTGGTGTAATAGTGAGAATTGGTGTAATAGTGAGAATTGGTGTAATAGTGAGAAAATTGGTGTAATAGTGAGAATTGGTGTAATAGTGAGAATTGGTGTAATAGTGAGAATTGGTGTAATAGTTAGAATTGGTGTAATAGTGAGAATTGGTGTAATAGTGAGAATTGGTGTAATAGTGAGAATTGGTGTAATAGTGAGAATTGGTGNTATATATATATATATATATATATATATATATATTTGAACTTTTAAAAAAATTATATTTGCACACAGCTCTTTATTAGTTAGTTAATATACTTTTATATATTCTAATTTTATGGAAATATATATTCTTTTAAATACACTTCTATATTCTATTCATATTAACTTCTGTATTCTTCTATCCAATTTTATATCTCAAACATATTTCAGGTGTTGCTTAAAAAATCTTTCAGGCTATCCGATTTAAAAAAATTATTAGACTAAAGATCTTTTTATCTTTCATCTTCTAATACCTAAGATGCACTCAAATTTACTTGATGATTATGTTTCAAAATTTATTATTTTGTGTACGCTGAAAAGGTAAACCAGGTTTTAAAAAAATATTTTAAAAAAAGGTTTACACTTTCAGATTTACGTGGACAGGTTACACCCTCCCTATCTACTCTACACCACCCTTGCCCAGAGGCGTCACTAGGGTTGGTGTCACCCGGGGCGGCAGCTCATGGTGTCACCCGGGGTGGTAGCTCATGGTGTCACCCCCTCATGATTTAACCCATAGAACTCATCTGAGTTTTCCAGTGCCAAATAACGGGAATATATAGAGTTTTACAGTCTGGTGTCACCCCCTGATGGTGTCACCCGGGGCGGCCAGCCCCCACCGCACTCCCTAGCGACGCCACTGCCCTTGCCCCAATAACAGTAGTGGTGAATCGAGACAACGATTGTGCAAACCTGCTGTTACCACCTTTGCCCCAATAACAGTAGTAGTGAATCGAGACAACGTTTGTGCAAACCTGCTGTTTCCATTCTTGAACTCCCGAAGTAACCACACTATTGAAATTTTCCGTTAGCCTATTTCATATTTTAATTTAAAAGCAGACATGAAGTTATTCAACGAACAATCTCCTCCGTTACCTGCAGCTTGTGAACCAACTTATTACGGGAAGGATTGCCAGGAGCGATGCAGCCCTCAGTGCATGGACCAACTGTGTAACAGCACGAATGGTCAGTGCCTCGAATGTCCAGCCGGCAGGGCGGGGGACATGTGTGACGAGGGTATGTAAACATATTTGAGTTTATATGTTTGTTATAATATAATGCCTCTTTTCAAATTTTATTCATTTGGTGTACTTTTTAGCGCATTTTCGAGAAGTCGAATGCGCTATTGCACCCGCTTTGTCCGTCCGTCCGTCTGTCATCCCCCTTGATCTCAGCATCCATAAGTCCTAGACCCATGAGGTATATATGTTTTTTGTATGTCCTGACCTGCCATTTGTGCATCAAAACTCAGTTACTCGATCCGTTAAAAAACCCCGTTAAAACTACCAAAAAATATTTCGAATCGAGAAGTAACACTAGCGCAGGGAACGGCCGCCATTGCCGGAAGTTGAATACATAGTATTTCAAGCATTGAAGAGTGGTGCGAAAGCGTGCAAAAGAATTAGTGTTTTTTTTTAGTTGACGTCATTAGAATATGTGTAAAAGTTTAGAGAGTTTTACGTCATCATTTGTGGTGACTTGTAGTTAGATTAAAGAGAAAATAAAAATTTTTAAAATGTAAAGAAATGACTTTTAAATAAAAAAATGTCAGGTATATTCATTACACAGGAAAATTCATAAAAATATGTCTAAAATCTAAACACAATTACTGACAACTACATAATGCTGATATCTAACATAAGTACTGATACATAATACGAAAATGCGCTAACACGTCCTGAGTTCCAATAGGGACCAGGCTTAACATGATTTTTTTTTTGCTCATGTATTTCAGAAATCGTCATAGCAAATTGAATCCCCTGCTGTTATATTAAGCCAGAGAGATGAAAACTTAATAACCGTCAGGGACAACACATGTTAAATGACAAAAAATATTTGAAATCAGACCAAGTCCTTATATAATATACAGCAGATAATACAGCAACGTTTAGTAGTTCCATAAAATATTGACATTGTAAATACTAAGAGGTGTCACGGGGGGGGGGGTTGCATACCGCCACAGATGACACCAAAATGTAAATTTATACATGTTCCCGTTATTTGGCACTGGCAGATTTGGGGGGGGGGGGTCGTCTATGGGGTAAGTTGTTAGGGTATGACACAGTTAGCTACCGCACTGGTTGACACCATCACAAGTGACGCCTCTGAAAATATGTAAGTTTTGAACAATAAAACTCAAATGTTGTCGTGTTGTTCATAACTGACCTTGACCTTCCAGGTTGCCCTCAAGGGAAATTCGGTCAAGGTTGCCGTGAGACATGCAGCAGAACGTGTTCAGGGGTAACTTGCCATTCAGTTACAGGAACATGTTCCCATGGATGTTTAGATGGATACCTCGGGGACAAGTGCAACGATTGTAAGTACCAGTACGTCATACAAGTGTAACGATTGTAAGTACTAGTACGTCATACAAGTGTAATGATTGTAAGTACTAGTACGTCATACAAGTGTAATGATTGTAAGTACTAGTATGTTATACAAGTGTAACGATTGTAAGTACTAGTATGTTATACAAGTGTAACGATTGTTAGTACCAGTACGTCATACAAGTGTAACGATTGTAAGTACTAGTATGTTATACAAGTGTAACGATTGTAAGTACTAGTATGTTATACAAGTGTAACGATTGTAAGTACTAGTACGTCATACAAGTGTAACGATTGTAAGTACTAGTATGTTATAAAAATGTAATGATCAAAAGTGCTAGAACGTCAAACAATTACAAGGAGTTATGTCCTGCAAGTATAACGATTGTGCTACTCCGTCATACATGTGTAATGATTGTAATTACTACAACGTCATACAAGTCTTATGATTGTAATTACTACTACGTCATACAAGTGTAATGATTGTAATTACTACAACTTCATACAAGTGTTATGATTGTAATTACTACTACGTGATACAAGTGTTATGATTGTAATTACTACTACGTCATACAAGTGTAATGATTGTAATTACTACAACTTCATACAAGTGTTATGATTGTAATTACTACTACGTCATACAGGTGTTATGATTGTAATTACTACTACGTCATACAAGTGTAATGATTGTAATTACTATAACTTCATACAAGTGTTATGATTGTAATTACTACTACGTCATACAAGTGTAATGATTGTAATTACTACAACTTCATACAAGTGTTATGATTGTAATTACTACTACGTCATACAAGTGTTATGATTGTAATTACTCCTACGTCATACAGGTGTTATGATTGTAATTACTACTACGTCATACAAGTTTTACGATTGTAATTAGTCCTACGTCATACAGGTGTAAAGAATGTAAGTTATACTAGCGTCAGACATTTATAACAACTTACGTTTTAGCACGCCACATAAATGTGATGATTGTGGGTTCGAACTATACATTATCATTTATAATTTATGTAACAAGTTTATCCATTTATTTAATTTTTTTTACTGAGATTCCAATAAGATTATGTTTTTCGTTTTAATGCCATGAATACTGTCGGGGATTTAGGACGGTTAGGGCGCTTGAGTATGTTTGGTCTGTTAGGTGCCGCGGGACGAGCGAGCGAGTCCAGGTGGCCAGAGGTGCGAACTGCTCGCTTGAATTGGGAATCTTTGAAGACGGGAGCTGACCAGGCGGGCAAATAATCTAACCCGGGTGTCAGGTAGGGCAGACCGAGATACTCGGCCGTACGGTCTTTGAAAGGAGCCGACGAGGAAAGGGGGGGTTACTGACCATGACGGTGTACGTCAAACCCACCTACTCCCGTCTTATAAAGGGGAGGTACTATTTGATTGACATATTTGACTTTCGGACGGTTGGGGTTGGGAGTCTGGGGGCGGAGCCTGGAATGGAGGAACGCTCGGACTGAGACTCACACACACACACGTAGGGGACACACGGACAGATGGACGGGGATAAGCAGAGAGAGATGAGTTAAGGAAGAGTGTCGTTTTAAGGTTGGGACGTTAAGAGATTAAACCTAAATTAACTGTGATTCTGTCTTGGAGTTAGTGATTAACTACTACGAATTCAAGTGTGTGAAGTTAGAGTGAAGGAGTGAGAGTAGATAGAAAAAATAAACAGAAGAACGACACTTGGAGCTTCACAATACGATAGGAAACTTTTTTTCTAAGAGAGCCAGAAACATCACATATTTTGAAAAGCAATTCTGTGAGAGCCATACATGTTGAAAACTAAAAAATCATGTTAAGCCTGGTCCCTTTTGGAACTCAGGACGTGTTAGCGCATTTTCGTATTACGTATCAGTACTTATGTTAGATATCAGCATTATGTAGTTATCAGTAATTGTGTTTAGATTTTAGACATATTTTTATGAATTTTCTTGTGTAATGAATATACCACAAATGATGACGTAAAACTCTCTAAACTTTTACACATATTCTAATGACGTCAACAAAAAAAAAACTAATACTTTTGATAATACTAAGACTTCCGGCAATGGCGGCCGTTGCCTGCGCCAGTGTTATCTCTCGATTCGCAATGTTTTTTGGTAGTTTTAACGGGGTTTTTTAACGGATCGAGTAACTGAGTGTTGATGCACAAATGGCAGGTCAGGACATACAAAAAACATATATACATCATGGGTCTAGGACTTATGGATGCTGAGATCTAGGGTGATGACAGACGGACGGACGGACAAAACGGGTGCAATAGCGCATTCGACTTCTCGAAAATGTGTGCATTTTGTGTGATTTCAAAACTAATTGTACAATAATTATGTCTCTAAGATCTCTTAATAGCTTTGTTAAGCTGTTATGCAATGAATATGTAGATCAAATGAGATTTGATAGTTTTTCTTTTTCTAAATAGTAGGACATTTTTTCTGAGAGCCAGATGCAGCCATCAATGGAGCCACAACTGGCTCGCGAGCCATGGGTTCCCGACCCCTGAAATAAGAGATTACCTAAACAATTTCGCACTAATAATAATACTTTTATATTATGTGATCCCAATATTTTGATATTTATAAATCAAGATATTTTAGGGCCTCTTCAGTCCTCTGTCTATTCCTTGTGTACTTTGGCTTTTGGCAAAAGGGAATCCTATTGATTGTTTAACCATTGGGGAAACTGCCATGTGCCAGTAAAATAGAAACAACTAAAGACAGTACAGCTTCTAGACTAGGTGTTGCCAAATCTGAGCACAAATTTGGAAATAGTCTCATTATATGCATTCTCTCTGTCATGCGAAAGTTTATCTCCTGGGATAGTCAATGCCTCGATCTTTAACTTTCAAACTGCATCATCCAATTTATCTTTGGCGCTTCATCGGTGGACAAGATCCTCCTAAGGTCAGTGGCGGAGCTAGGGGAGGTGCAGGGGCTCCGATTTCAAATTTCCCCCTCGTGCCCCCACTTGAAGGTGGCCCCCAAAGGAGTGTACATTATCTCATGTCATGAAAATGCAGCCCCCCCCCCAAAAAAAAAAAAAGAGGCCGAGCCCCACATCCATAGCTACGACACTGCTTAACGTCCTCATTCAATCTATGTCAGTGTTCATTGTCACTTAACGTCAGTGTTCAATTTCACATAACGTCAGTGTTCAATTTCACATAACGTCAGTGTTCAATGTCACATAACGTCAGTGTTTAAGTTCACTTAACGTCAGTGTTCAATGTCCCTTAACGCCAGTGCACAAATTAACTTTACTTCCCTGTACGAAATCATTTCACATGAGTGTTTAATTTCCCTCTACGTCAGTGCCTCAAATTCATGCTGCTCGTCTCGTTCCACTATGAAACCCATTATCTTCATTTACTCCATAACAATGTTAACAGTCGAATTGGCAAACTGCCGCATAAATTAGTGCCACATTAAATAGATCGTATACCTTGCAGACGCTTTGACTCAGCTGACGTCAATACTCCAAAGTGCAGGTATGGTATGATGACGTGACAGTGTACCAATTCTCCTTTCAGACTGTGACAGTTCAATGTACGGCTCCGACTGTCAGCTCACGTGCAGCCAGTACTGTCAAGACAGCTCCAACGTGACAGGTGTCTGTCATCACAGCAATGGCGTCTGCCTGAATGGATGCCTGCCCGGATACGATGGATTACAGTGTAATCACGGTAAGGTCTATGGATAACATGGATTACAGTGTAATCACGGTAAGATGTCTGGATAACATGGATTACAGTGTAATCACAGTAAGATGTCTTGATAACATGGATTACAGTGTAATCACAGTAAGATGTCTTGATAACATGGATTACAGTGTAACCATGGTGAGATGTCTCTGGATAACATGGATTACAGTGTAATCACGTAAAGATTTCTTGACAACATGCAGTGGCGTCGCTAGGGAGTGCGGTGGGGGCGGACCGCCCCGGTTGACACCATCAGGGGGGTGACACCAGACTGCAAAATTCTATATATTCCTGTTGTTTGGCACTGAAAAACTTGGAGGAGTTCTATGAGTTAAATCGTGAGGGGGTGACACCATGAGCTACCGCCCGGGTGACACCATGAGCTTCTGCCCCGGGCGACACCAACCCTAATGACGCCTCTGATAACATGGATTACAAATTGTAATCACGGTAAGATCTCTAGATTACATGTATTGCAGTTCCCAATGGTTAAGATGAGGTCACCTGCCTTTCAGATCCCATCTCATAAGCTACGTTACCAAATGTAGCTAGAACCACTGGTGAGCGATGATAAAGAACGACTGACATGAGGGTTATATGAAAAGATACACTCCTTGATTAAATAGTCTTATATGGGGATTACACTAGGATCAAGACGTGCCGCCTACATGCATGCACCAAGACAAACTGCCAGATCTACGCATTATTAATACCTTGCAGATATTGTCGTGTTTATGAATAAGGGGCCGTCCATAAATGACGTTTTTGCACCTAGGGGAGGAGGGGGTCACACATTTGTGATGAAGGGTGTGCGTGTGCGTGTTTTATAAATGTGACGTCACATCAAAACGTGCAACTTTAAATAAAAGTTCCACTTAACTATTTGATTGCTTACAATTTATTTAATGACATTTTTGATGGACTTACGAGTGTATAGATTTTAAGAGTCCAATTTCACATTTAATGCAAATTAAAGTTATTTGACACATGCTCATTTTTAAACAGGAAGTTCGACTTTTTTTACGTCATCGCGGTGGTCTAAGTAGTAGCGCTTTAGACTGCTGAACGGTGGGAAGAACTCTAGACACGAGTTCAAACCATGTTACTGGCATGGCCCACGGGGCATTGTGCTAGTCACACAATCCCCTGCTCGTTAGTGGTGGCTTAATATAACTTGTGAACGCTACTTCACCTGCCCTAGAGTCCGTCATGGACTGAGGGGTTATTATTATTATTGGAGAGGTGTCAAAGATTTTGTGACGAGGGGAGGGGGTAAAAATAGGCAAAAATTGCGTGATGTCATTTATGGACGTCGGCCGTGTGGCTACTGTGTGAAATGAGGTGCATGGAAGGTGGCTAGGTAGCTTTGTATAGCGGTCATTACGGGGAAAATTATGCGATGTTCCGAACGGGTAACCCGGGTACCCGATTGAAATTTGGACCGGTACCCGGGCAGCATTTTTTAACAAAATTGACAATCCTATTTATGATATCCTATTTATATTTTACGCTTATCAAATTTGATCAAATTCTTATTGAATCTTTGCTGGCTGTAAGGGTTTTGTTTTTTCGGTATTTTAGCTTGATATAAAAAATTAAACTGCATCGTGTCTATTTCCTTACAGTAAAGTGAAAGTTATTTTTGGATGTTTCAGAATGCGTACCAACTTATTTTGGAGAGCACTGCAGGCAAAGATGTAGCAGCGATTGCCTGAATGATTTATGTCACCATATCGACGGGCGTTGTTTGGCTTGTCCTCCTGGAAAATCTGGCAATCTCTGCCAATTTGGAGGTGCAGATATAGGACCTACAAATATTTTGCAATGGTGTTTTCCTTCATTTGTGCAAATTTAAATGTTTTCTTCGAATAAAAAAAACATACTACAACATTAAAGCCGCATGAAAATAAAATAGAGCAAAAACATTCCTTTAAATGGTTTCAATTAATTAACTAGACATTTAGCTTCTCTCAATCGCCAACAAATTAACAAAACAGCAACGGAATTATCTGATCATCTTCTGCCTCCCTCTCCCTCCCCCCCCCAACCCCCACCAGAGTGTGTTGAGACCTACTACGGGTCTCACTGTGAATACAGATGCAGTCCCAATTGTTTGGGTCAAGTCTGTAACGTCACTAGCGGAGTCTGCATAGACTGTCCAGTGGGGCGGGCCGGTGAATGGTGTCTAGAAGGTGAGAACTACAAAAGTAATGGTTAATAATTACATTAATGACTGCAAAATACACTATTACAGCATTAACTGAGCAAAAAATATACATGTACTTTTACTTCTACAACGGTCACGACTTGAGCATTGACGGCGTTAATATTCATGACTAACACATTCAGTCTTGACATCATTGAGGAACATCATGACTAACACATTCAGTCTTGACATCATTGAGGAACATCATGACTAACACATTCAGTCTTGACATCATTGAGGAACACACCATTTAGATCTATGTCTAGAAAAGCAGTGATCAAGATTTTCGGCACTCAAAATTTTCTATAACATTAAAATCTAATATAGATCTATTCAGCCATAAAACATTTGTAGAGAACACAAGTACATTATTCGCCACCAAAAAAAAGCTGTAACATTTATCCGTGGAATGCGTTGATTTGGAACAAGTATTCAACTATGTTTCTAATACAGTTGTATTACTACATCAGTTAAATAAGGAATGGGTGAGTAAGACTTTAACGAATACACAGCAAAATAACCTGCGTGTCAACGAGAAGCATACTTCAGCTTATATTTTTTAATTAAAATTTATATGCGATGTTTTCACCACTGTGACATATTTTACAGACTGCCCCGCCACCTTCTATGGTCAGGGTTGTCAGGACAAATGTATAAAGGGCTGTTTAAATCAGTTGTGTAATAGTGTTACTGGTTACTGCCTGGACTGTCCACAGGGGAAGAACGGACGGCACTGTGAGTTTGATTCAGAAGGTACAATCTTTTCTTAAACAATATCTAATCGTATTATTTTTTATGATTTGCGTATTATATATGACAACATGAAATGTGGTTTAATACCTATATCTGGCAACACCAAGTGGCGCTATACATCAATCATCAAATGTCGTTTAATATGGGGCTCGGCTACTCGGCATCGGCCGATACTCGGAAATACTCGGCAATCGGTCGCGAAAGTGATGCCTATGCCGGGTATGACGTAATTGCTCCAATAGGAAAGATGCACGCAGAATGGCCTGTCTTAAAAAATTTCGTTTCGTGCGGAATAATAAAATGTACCGTGTGCAGATTTGTTGTCATTTGCAACCATTCATCTTTCAACCTAATTTTGTCTTTTTAAAATCCTTTATATTAACTTGTGTTGTATGAGCCCTTGCTTGCTTGCTTGCCGAAAAACTTTTGATCGATTTTAAACCCTTTTCCTCGTAAGCTATCAAGCTAAAATTTTGTAGGCAGACTCGTGCGATGATAATATGATGTATAAAAATTTGAAATCGATCGAACGTACACTGTGACTAATTGAATTATTTAATTTTAAAATTATTTTATTTATCTCTATATATCACGTTAATTTTTGTGATTGTTTTATGGTGCGTATTATGTTCAACAACCTTTCATGTCACGAAATAAGGTGCGTATTATATTGACAATACTTTTTAAAAATATATTCACAATCGGTGCGCATTATATTAAACACGTTTTACGAGACATAACTAGAATTTTGTATTTTCGGATTGTTTTGACCTGCGTAATATAATGAACATCCTTATAGTTATGTCTCGTATATAGATCTAAAGGATTTATTTTTTAAAACTAGTGTTGTTTTTTTTAACGTTTTTTTTTTAAATTTATAATTGTTTTTTTTTACTTATAGTTTCATTCATAAAAGTGGCCGAGAGTAAAAGCCATTTACGGTAACTATAGGTTAGAATTCACTATGAGTCAAAGTTGAAGGTTTAAAAAGAGTTCTTATTGCATTTGAACTTTTTTTTATAGACTAGAGTTCGCTTTGTCATTAATCATACGTATATCATAATCTGGAACTTGTAAACACATAAGAAACTTCTTTTAAATATAAATATTACTGTTTATACAAAGTTAAGTGAATTATTAATAAAGTATGTTTTAGAAACTAAATAAAGAAATATTTTTTTTTTATTTATAGCATAGATCCTGAAAATTAAATCATTATTAAAACGAGAGAAAAAAATGTGCAACGCAAAAAGTGGAATTGAGGTGGCGAAATGTAGGATAATAGTAGGGGCGTACCGGATTCAAATCTTTGAAATGTTGCCGGAGCCAGATTCTCCCGGATTTATGGAGTAAAATCCGGCCAAAGCCGTGGCCAGATTTGTAAAAATGACCAGATTCCTTATTTCCCGGAGCCCGGTACAAAATCTGGTACGTCCCTAGTTAAAAGTATGTTAATACTTCTAAGACTTCTTCAAGTACTCGGTATCGGTACCCGGTATCGGTAAAATATGGCCACCACTACTCGATACTCGGTATCGGTAAAATATGGCCACCACTACTCGATACTCGCAATCGTGTTGACGTAATCATCTTTATTTGTTTTGTTGTTTTTTAAATCATTCGTAATCACACAGTGTTGGTATATGAATGTTGCAGGGCCTCAGAAGGATGAACATGTTGAGATCATCGTTGCCGCTGTGGTTGCTGGGGCTCTACTGGTTGTTCTTGTTGTCATCGGGATGGTGTGCTGGAGGTGAGACTAGATGTCATTAGTGTTGTCATTGCTGGAGGTGAGACATGATGTCATTAGTGTTGTCAATGGGATGGTGTGCTGGAGGTGAGACTAGATGTCATTAGTGTTGTCAATGGGATGGTGAGCTGGAGGTGAGACTAGATGTCATTAGTGTATTCATTGCTGGAGGTGAGACTAGATGTCATTAGTGTTGACAATGGGATGGTGTGCTGGGGGTGAGACTAGATGTCATTATTGTTGTCATTGCTGGGGGTGAGACTAGATGTCATTAGTGTTGTCATTGCTGGAGGTGAGACTAGATGTCATTAGTGTTGTCAATG
>MUZC01000114.1:313304-328792 GCA_002072015.1 Radix auricularia | reverse complement strand
CCCCCCCCCCCCCCCGCGCCATTCAGGAAGCGGATATCACAACTTCTACGATGGACGAAGATGAACTGGAACTCGAACTTCAAGTATACGCGGCGACAAGAGTCAAGTGACCCGGATGTTGATAACTCATTATTTGAAGAGGGTCAACCATAAAACCGCTGTGCAACACTGAATAGGATTCTGATGTGAACCATTGAAAATTAGTACTGTAACAATTTT
Source organism: Radix auricularia (assembly GCA_002072015.1). Classification (NCBI taxonomy): domain Eukaryota; kingdom Metazoa; phylum Mollusca; class Gastropoda; family Lymnaeidae; genus Radix; species Radix auricularia. The sequence goes on along the minus strand of MUZC01000114.1, from coordinate 328,573 downwards.
ACACATGCCTTACTAGAAAGGCTTGTGTAAACATTGGTTTGACCTTGAGGTAGAAGAAATGCATTTTCTTTTTTTTTCCTTTTACAAGAAAAGCTCATTTTCTTACACAGTCTCTTTTGTTTACTTTCTACGTACTATTCTCATATTGCTGATATATCCAGTAACTCTAATCTTCAAAGAATATTGATTTTTTGTTCCAATGTTACCAGTTAAACGTGAGAAATTTAAGGAATTACTCAGAATAAATATAGTCATGGGCAACAGCATTCTGTAGTTTATTCTTATCTTGTCTTATCTGTTACAGACGCTCCTTCTATACAGAAGATTATTGCGCCCATGGTTTGTGTTTAGTCCTGTATTCTTATTAGAGTTTTAAATGATGATAAAGTGTTGGCTTTTCTGGTTTCTTCAGGCAACCCATTCCACGGCCGAATTCTCAACGGGAAGAAAGAAAACTTGTATGTGTTTGTTCTTGCAAAGTGTTTTTTTAAATTAAATGTAATAAAATATTTGTTATACATAAATAATTGTATATTGCTAATATGACAAATTACTGTTGAGTGATTCGTACATCGTCCTAATGCCTTATAATATCTAGATTGTATTTCTGTTGTAATGTTGTTACTTCAGAGAAAGCCTATGATTAGGTTTCTCGGCTGTGGTATATTCTATATATTACATTTCTGTTGTAATGTTTTTAGTACAGAGAAAGCCTATGCTTAGGTTTCTCGGCTGTGGTATGTGAACTTTTATACTTATACTCAAAGTGACGTGATTATGTTACACAACAATGTGCAGACACAATATTTGAGTGTAGTCTATTGTCTTTCGAACATTTGTGCAGATTTAAAAACAAAATTTCGGTGACTATGTTAATTGAAATTTTATGGAATAAAACTATATACTTTATGGAAGTTGTTTTAAATGTTATTTTTATAAGTATTACTTTTTAATGACTTTGTTTCATATAAGTATTCAAAAGATTTTATACGTGTGGTGGAAGTCCCCGGCCAAGACGATACAGTAAATGCAACTGTTATGTCAACTAACATCAGCCTATTTGATAATTTGTCTTGAATTGGTTTTCTATAGTTGTGAAAGCCATGTATAGGAAGGGCGTTATTTAAATACTATACTAAATTCAGGTGGCTGGATCTTGAAGAAAACATTGTACCGTGTGTAGGATGCTTGTCTGTGGCAACCATTCATTCAAACTAATTATTTCCATACTAATACTACTAATAATATGTCCTAGATCAGGGGTCGGGAAACTTTTTGCCTGAGAGAGCCATAAACACCACGCATTTTGTCTCAGAGAGCCATACACACCACATGTTTTGTCTAAGAGAGCCATAAACACCACACATTTTGTCTGAGAGAGCCATAAACACCACACATTTTGTCTGAGAGAGCCATAAACACCACACATTTTGTCTGAGAGAGCCATAAACACCACACATATTGTCTCAGAGAGCCATAAACACCACACATATTGTCTCAGAGAGCCATAAAAACCACACATATTGTCTCAGAGAGCCATAAACACCACACATATTGTCTCAGAGTGCCATAAACACCACACATATTGTCTCAGAGAGCAATAAACACCACACATATTGTCTCAGAGAGCCATAAACACCACACATATTGTCTCAGAGAGCCATAAACACCACACATATTGTCTCAGAGAGCCATAAACACGACACATTTTGTCTGATTGAGCCATAAACACCACATATTTTGTCTGAGAGAGCCATAAATACCACATATTTTGTCTGAGAGAGCCCTCAACACCTCATATTTTGTCTGAGAGAGCCATAAACACCACATATTTTGTCTGAGAGAGCCATAAACACAACAAATTTTGTCTGAGAGAGCCATAAACACCACACATTTTGAAAAGTAATTCTGTGAGAGCTATACGTTATGTTTCAAACTAAAAATTCAAGTAAATGTGTGCATCTTGTTTAATCTCAACTCTTTAAGTACAATAATTATGTCTCGGAATTCTTGTTAATAACATTGTTATGCCTGTTTTTAGCGCATTTTCGAGAAGTCGACTGCGCTATTGCACCCGTTTTGTCCGTCCGTCCGTCCGTCTGTCATCACCCTAGATCTCAGCATCCATAAGTCCTAGACCCATGATGTATATATGTTTTTTGTATGTCCTGACCTGCCATTTGTGCATCAACACTCAGTTACTCGATCCGTTAGAAAACCCCGTTAAAACTACCAAAAAACATTGCGAATCGAGAGATAACACTGGCGCAGGCAACGGCCGCCATTGCCGGAAGTCTTAGTATTATCAAAAGTATTAGTTTTTTTTTATTGACGTCATTAGAATATGTGTAAAAATTTAGAGAGTTTTACGTCATCATTTGTGGTGACTTCAATCAAGATCTTAGCGGCACAGGGGCAGAAATTGAAAACTTTTTCGAAACAAGCTTCAACATTCAACTACTTTCACCAAGATTGGCAACTACGATCTATCAAACAACAATTGACGGAGTATTTGGGCGATTAGCTGATTACAATTTAGAATGTTTCATTTATGAGTCCTATTTCAGTGACCACAAACCACTTGTAGTTAGATTAAAGAGAAAATAAAAAATTTTAAAATGTCAAGAAATGACTTTTAAATAATTTTTTTTCAGGTATATTCATTACACAAGAAAATTAATAAAAATATGTCTAAAATCTAAACACAATTACTGATAACTACATAATGCTGATATCTAACATAAGTACCGATACATAATACGAAAATGCGCTAACACGTCCTGAGTTCCAAAAGGGACCAGGCTTAACATGATTTTTTAATATGCAATGAATATGTAGATCAAAGGAGTCTGAATACCTTTTTATAAAATAATCGAACATCTGTCTGAGAGCCAGATGCAGCCATCAATAGAGCCACATCTGGCTCGCTAGCCATGGTTTTCTGACCATTTTTTTAAAAAACAGATAGTCAAGTGCAAAAATTTTTTATTTTTTTTCAAAATGTTTTTAAGATAATGAACAAAATTTTGAATGGAAAAAGCGTTATATTAATTAATCATGAGCCAACGTTGAAGGGTCAGATGCAGTTAATTTGTATCTGTGTATTTGATAAGTAAGACGCTAATTACTTCAAACACGCTAATATTGCCGCCATATTTGGTGTTTTTTTTTCCTCCATCATTGTTTTCCTCAACGCATTTCGGCACCCTCCAAGGCCGGAGACACAACTGGTTACTTATCTTGCGATAGTTTATTAATGTACATACATTTCTGGGTTAAATTTTTGTACATAACATTTATATTTTTCTGTCAACTCTTCCTCCCCCACCCCCACCCCAGCCCCCAAAGTCGCCTTTTCAGAATTAAAAGTTTTTCAATATTTTCGTTGAATGGTTGAATAAAAGAAACTAAAAAATTTTTTTAATAACTAAATGTTTTACTAATGTTAAAACTCCTTTGAAAATAAGTATACCACGTGTTATAATCACCAGATTACTAAATCCTTTGCCTAATTCTAGTCCAAAACAAATATTTCAATCATCTTAAATCATAGGTTCATTATGACTCCAGGTTATAGCAATTTCTAAATCGCCTCAAATCAAAGGTTCGATATCACACTGCTATTATAATATGTAAGTAGCCTGACATCAAATTTTCATGATCACTCCGTTATAAAAATATGAAGTCTTTTTTTAAATATAATGTCAATTACCCAAGTTGAATTGTGCATCTTAAAAACCAAAATCTTCAACGTCACAAAGAGAACGAGATAAGGAAAATCTCACAAATAGACCCAATCAGTCAATCAATCAATCAATCGCTTTTCCACGTTCGATCAAAAATCTTGAAAATATCTGCCTGATGCTGAATTTGTGACTGGGTGCGCAGATGGCTTATCATGCACATTATGCCAGGAAATTTTCAAGTGCACAATGTGCACAAGATGGATGAGACATTGTGCACTATGGTTAAGAGATCAATGAGTTATTGTACAGAAATGCATGAGATGAATGGGACATTGTGCAGTCGGTGCATTAGATGAATTGGACGTTGTGCAGTCGGTGCATTAGATGAATTGGACTTTGTGCAGTTGGTGCATGAAATGTTATTATATATTTATAGCTCGAGAACGTTTTCTTCTGAACTGTGAAAGAGTTCTTACGTTAGTCTCATGTTGCAGTCGTGCTATTTATAACGACCTGAACGTCACCAGTCCTCTCGGCTCCTTGAGTTGACCACTTGAAATTAGTCCACTTTCAGCATCAAGAGAACCATCGAGAGATTCATATCAAGTAACGTTATTATTGTACATTTCAATTGAGACCGTAAGTGAAGCTGGCCGCGCGCTACAAACAGACAACACCCTTGTAGAAAATTGTTTGTTTTTATAAGCGGAGTAGACAGACAATCTGACGCCAAGTCTGTCATCAGAGCGCGAGAAATTCTTCCGGTTGTCAGTGCTGTTAAAACAATAGGGACCAGCAAAACATTCTTCTTACGCTCCCTGTCATTATTTTTCTTAAAACCTTCTTTGCACTTTGCTTTCATTTTTCATTCAGAGCTGAGTTGAGTCAGGGACACCCTGAGGACCGGCGAGGGTGCGAGGGTGCGGGGGGGTCCACAGCCACAACCAGGACTCGAACCCGGGGCTCTCAGAGAGATAGTCGAGCGCGCTGCCATTCGATTTGCTACCTTTGTCAGAACCAGATTGATGTCGTTAAAAGAAAATATATCCAAACCAGTAGTCGGTTTACGCCCTGGTACTTCAATAGTTTGGGGCCGTCCATAAAGTACGTCACGCTCCAGAGGGTTGGGGTGTAAGAAAGTGTGACAGTTTGTGACAGGGGGAGGGGGTGGTGTCCGGCCATTTGTGACGTCGCGGTGTTTTATAATTAAATTGTAATTATTTTGTTAATGAAAAATAATAATTTTTGTACGAAAGTGTGAGGTAGGGAGGGGGGGAGTTTGTGACAGGGGGGAGAGGGGAGTTAAAAATGGTCAAAATTAGCGGGACGTACTTTATGGACGGCCCCTTTATGGTATTTAAAGGCCAAGTTTATAAATGGTTGACCAAGGAGTGAGGACACTCTCCAAGTCTGAAGTAGTGAGATTTCAAGATTAGTTGTATAAGATTAGTTGTACAAGATTAGTTGTACAAGATTAGTTGTACAAGATTAGTTGTATAAGATTAGTTGTACAAGATTAGCTGTATAAGATTAGTTGTACAAGATTAGTTGTACAAGATTAGTTGTACAATATTAGTTGTAAAAGATTAGTTGTATAAGATTAGTTGTACAAGATTAGTTGTACAAGATTAGTTGTACAAGATTAGTTGTATAAGATTAGTTGTACAAGACTAGTTGTATAAGATTAGTTGTACAAGATTAGTTGTTCTATGCTAGTTGTACAAGATTAGTTGTATAAGATTAGTTGTACAAGATTAGTTGTACAAGACTAGTTGTACAAGATTAGTTGTACAAGATTAGTTGTATAAGATTAGTTGTACAAGATTAGTTGTACAAGACTAGTTGTTCTATACTAGTTGTACAAGATTAGTTGTACAAGACTAGTTGTATAAGATTAGTTGTACAAGATTAGTTGTACAAGACTAGTTGTACAAGATCAGTTGTACAAGATTAGTTGTTGTATAGTAGTTGTACAAGATTAGTTGTACAAGACTAGTTGTATAAGATTAGTTGTACAAGATTAGTTGTACAAGACTAGTTGTTCTATACTAGTTGTATAAGATTAGTTGTACAAGATTAGTTGTATAAGATTATTTGTATAAGATCAGTTGTACAAGATAAGTTGTATAAGATTAGTTGTATAAGATTAGTTGTACAAGATTAGTTGTACAAAATTAGTTGTACAAGACTAGTTGTTCTATACTAGTTGTATAAGATTAGTTGTACAAGATTAGTTGTACAAGACTAGTTGTTCTATACTAGTTGTATAAGATTAGTTGTACAAGATTAGTTGTATAAGATTATTTGTATAAGATCAGTTGTACAAGATTAGTTGTATAAGATTAGTTGTATAAGATTAGTTGTACAAGATTAGTTGTACAAAATTAGTTGTACAAGACTAGTTGTACAAGAATAGTTGAATAAGATTAGTTGTACAAGATTAGTTGTATAAGATTAGTTGTACAAGATTAGTTGTACAAAATTAGTTGTTCTATACTAGTTGTACAAGATTAGTTGTACAAAATTAGTTGTACAAGTCTAGTTGTACAAGAATAGTTGAATAAGATTAGTTGTACAAGATTAGTTGTACAAGATTAGTTGTACAGGATTAGTTGTTCTATAATAGTTGTACAGTATAAGCTGTAGCGTGGGAAACTACCCATGAACATAACATTAAAGCCATTCAAATTACGTCCAGACGTAAGCTGCTCCCTACATTACTAGCAGTTGGTAGAGTTAATCAACAAGTTGCTATAGTTACAAGTATCATTCATTGTATCATTCACGTATCATCCTATTGACACCCTGGAATGTATGCATCCCATTATTGGTAATGGACCTCGCACCTACAAAGCTCTTTCACAATGGTTCTCAAACACCATCAGTTCTTGTTTTGCTTTCTGCACATTAAATTCCTGACATTTTTTTTCTTTTGATGTTCAATGATACACTGTAGTACTAGATGATGTTATGATGTTGGATTACAATGGCCACTCAATGCAGTGAAAGTGGTAACTTGTTGGTCACGAAGGTTTTCATAGCCTTGTTAAAATTATACACACACACACAGCCACATACACACACACACACACACACACACACACACATACACAGAGTGAAAATGAGAATTTGAAAGGAAACATGAAAACGATAAATATTTAAATATTCCTAATGTATTACTCAAAGAAATAAAAGTGTGGCTACAAGAATAAAAGAAAATGATCATCGATATTTAGTTTCATACATCACGCCCGCATCTCTAGCCCCCCCNCGCCGTAGCGAGTGTACATAAAATTATAATACGCTCCTTTCTTTGCGTAAAACATATAAAGAATTATTAACAAGTAATTTCCAATCAAAAACTCAAAATCTGCTTGGCACCTTTATAGAAATTACGGCTTGGTGATTTTATTGGGTGCCGCCCATAAATGATGTCACGCCATTTTGGCCGATTTTAACCCCCCCCCCCTTTTAACCCCTTCGTTCCTTTTCGTCACACAAAATTACATCTCCAATATGACGTCACAAGGCTTAGACCCCCCCACTTCTAAAAGCCGTATTTCCTGTTTGAAAATGAGCATATTTCAAATCACTTTTTGTCAACTGAAGTATTTATTTAGTGTAAGTCTGTAGATCTACTCTAATATCGTTACACGCGTGCAGCCATTGAAAGTGTCATTATATAAATTGCAAGCAATCAAATATTTTAGTGGAACTTTTATTTAAAGTTGCGCAATTTAATGTGACGTCGTATTTTTATACAACCCCCCTTGAAATCTTGAGAAGGGTGACGTCATCAATGGACGGTCCCTTTGTGGGCTTACCTCCAACTCAGCCACACTTGCTATAAACGTTGAAGAGGATCGGAGCCCATCATTGGTGTCACTGTTGGGGTCCCAAGAGTGCCAGTATTAAAAAATACTCATTATCCTCACACACTATAGTTAGTAGGGAACATTTTCTAACCATGCCATGAATTCTTTTAACCGTGAGCATAAATGAAGTTGATGTCCTGTTTTAATATTTATAGGTTTAAAAATTATCGGCTGCTCTAAAATGTTAATTGCTTAGCACAAAGATTTCCCTTAAAATTTATTAATTTGAGGACCACTGATGGAACAAACCAAACAATCCAAAACAAAACAAAAAACGAAATAAAACAAATGAAATTCAACGTAAACTTAACGTACAAAACGTCTCCAAAGCTTCTTCCATCACTTAACCCAACCTGTGACATATTAATGGTCAGCTAATGTCCATTTAACCCCCGACACAATGCCATAATCAGCAACTCCATGTGTTGCCGTTAGGGCTCTTGTGTGAATAAATAGGACTGCATTCTCAGACTTAGCAATAACTTTCCAACGACTTGACTGCAGCAAGACTTCTGTTTCTGTAAGTATCTTACATTTCATTACAGGTATTGGGTTGTAGATCAAATAATAATAGTTGAAACTCTCCTAGAAGGAAGTTTGAACATCTATTGTAAGAACAATCAAAATGGATGTATTGTGAACTAAACAATCAGTAGACCGTTTAGTGTTTGGGGGCATGGTTGTCCTACAGTACATTACAGGGCACGCAAAATACCACAGCAGGAAAGGGCAAAACTATTGGCGCAGCCAGGCGCTGTCCAGCCCCAAATCGATCGCTCAATGACCCATTTGGGGTCAAATTGTGGCTAAAAGCCTGTTTTATTGAAAAATGGTTTGCGGGCTGGGGAAATGGAATAACGGCAAGGATGCTTTACGACCGCGCAAATGAGATCCTTGGGGGAAGCTGCCTCGTAGCTGCCGGTCCCTCATCACGCAGATGCGGACTGGACATTGTCCAACAAACAGCTACTTTCACAGGCAAGACAAAAACAGGGAACCCGGTTGCCGTTTATGTGGTATGGCCGAGGAGACAGTGGCACATCTGCTGACCGAATGCTCTGCGGAAATTGGGGTCAACACCATTTAAAATGATGTTAACACAGAAATATTAGTGTATCCATTCTTCCACACGGGATTCATCACAAATATTACGCTTTTTATCGGAGGTTTCATAGCCCCACTTAAATCAGGAATTATTAAACTTTACGGTTGCAAAGACAAACTTGAAATAAAGCTAACAAACCTGTCCATTGTTTCCTCGTATTGACGTGTCCGTTACCATAGAAAGCAAAAGAACTGTTTGTACTTTCGGTCTCAGGCATGAAAGTCTTGTCGGACCACCAAAAACACACCGTGTGGGGCCCCTTTGTTCGCCCTTGCTCTATCTACCATATGACATATGAACGAAATGAAAGGATTTATTGATCTTATATATTACTCTCGGTCCTTTATACGCACGATTATTGCTTAACCATAATGTATGTCTAGTTTTCTATTTTCTTAGAGTTTTTAATGTCGATAGCGTTTTGGTGTTTCAGTTGGACAATATCTTAGCCAGAAATGTTGCTCCAAATCTGGGTCCTACTTTTGGCCGGCCTGACCAATCACGTGCTGGGAGACAAGTTTAAGAGCCTAGACGAAGCCATCGAGATTTTGGGAGAACTCGCAACAGAGAGTGAGTAAACATGCTCTTGATTTAAGACTTTGAACACATATGTTGTGCTCTGATATTTGTAAATGAACCCCTGCAAACCGATATAACAACCTTATATGCTGTGAGGTATGTAAGCCAAACACAGTAAACAGATCTTAGTATATTTCAGGCTACCAATAAAACTGTAGTAATATTTATACACCAAACCTCAAACATTTGTATACTGATATTGTATACAGGGGCACCCTAATTTGTGTTTCAATATTTATACCCTTTAAGGTGTCCGGAAACATGCGTTTCGCCGAGGTTACAAATACTCAATAATATTGTGTGAGGTATTAACATGTTGCTCGTGCTTATTTATTTATGGCTAAGATAAATCCAAATGGTAAGAGTTATTTTTGTGACATTTTAATACTTGAATTTTTATTCCCCCACCCCTAAAAATAAATAAATAGTTATGTTAAAATCATCCAGTAATGAAGGTTGCCAGAGTTCACTATTTTAGTGGACAATCCTCTTTTTTCATGTTAGATTATTTTTTATTATGACGGAATGGGACCCAATCTACAGCTGTACCGTCTTTCACTACTAACACTCCCCGGCTAGTCCACTATTTTATGGATACCGTCTTTCACTACTAACACTCCCCGGCTAGTCCACTATTTTATGGATGCCGTCTTTCACTACTAACACTCCCCGGCCAGTCCACTATTTTATGGATGCCGTCTTTCACTACTAACACTCCCCGGCTAGTCCACTATTTTATGGATGCCGTCTTTCACAACTAACACTCCCCGGCCAGTCCACTATTTTATGGAAACAGACCTGGTGACCCCCGAATTTCAATGTTGCAACATCATTCAATGCCATCTAGAAAAAAAAAACATATGGTAATGTTAGGATCAATTTTTTTAAATAAAAAAATCAGACATCACGCTTTCTCGGGTTTCTGCGATATTTCTACATAATTATCATTTTTCATTTAAGTTCCTAGTGGAAAATAGAACCTCGACCAAATAACGTTCTATTTTACGTGGTTTCTTCACGGTATTCTGAACACTCTCCTATCATTTCTGCCACAACCAACTCACTCCGTCTCGATGTCGTCTTCAGTCTCCCACTTGGCCGTTGGTCCTGAGGGTTCAACATATTTAAATAAAGCAATCAATTTGTCAAACTATCTCGCTTAGATGAGCATGACAGTGACCGAACAAAACCTAAATAAAAACATATTTCTCCTCCCTGTATTTTTATTTATTTATTTATTTTTTTTTTTTTTTGAAAAGTTCTTTTTTTCATCGTCAACTCATTTCCTGACCATTTTAAACGTAAATTTTAGAATTTAAAACGATTGTTTATTTACCGACGTGAGCTTGCCCTGTATCGCGTTAGCCTTATTTTGCCAGGAAATATAATGAACGGGCGATACACTATTTTCATTGTGAAATCCAAAACGAGAGTAACTGCTTTGCTAAAGTTTGCTATTACGATGAACATTCCTTCACTTCACAAATTTTCTTTTCGCTTATGCATTATACTTTTGGAAGAACAAAAAAAAAATGAGAAGGGGGCGCTTTCTGATATTCCCTCCTCCGGCAAGGCTGTTTATTTGTTCAATTACAGATGACTATTCGCTAGGGCTGCAGAAGTTAACGATTAATTAATCGATTTTTTCCCAAATTTATTAATAAATTAATTACATACTTTTCCCTCGTATTATTTTTTAACATGCATACGTAAACAAAAAGGTTTGTCTTCCCTATTTCTTGCATAACAGTCAGAACGAATTTGCTGTTTTACGTCACACAATTTGGGAGCCATGGAATTACCATGACTTAACCGATTTCGCAAAATTATGAATCGCGTCTTAACGGGATCTACAGGCTTATATTGGTTATATAAATATAATTAATCAAAATCAATTCCATTGATCTGTTAAATTCTTTTCCTATCAATCGAACAACTTTTTTTAATCAGTACCAGCACTACTATTCGCACTTATTATTGTTGGACAATTTAGGAATATGTTTGAAAAAAAAAATGAAAAACAACTTTTGAGCCCGATGAAATAATATGCCGAGGCAAAAGTTTGCTGCGTGTCCGGATTTTTCCACTTTTAAAGTATACTATCTGCAGCATATAAATCATTGTCATTGATTTTATTTTAACTTAATCAGATGTCATATGCCAAAATAAAATTATGTAATTTAAAATATATTTTCATATTAAATGATACAAATAAAGATTCCATAGAGATCATAAAAATACTAAAATAAACAATTTGCTATAAAAAAAAAAATTACTGTTAGCCCCTGAAAGTAAAGGGGGCTGAAAATTTATTTTTCATTGAAACAAACAAAAACAGAACGATGAACTACAAACGAAAACAAACAGTAATTTTAATAAAATACTTTTTTTTTTATATTTAAAAAAAAAAAAAAAACAACATCTGTCTAAAAATTGCTATCGTTTCTTTTATTTAGATCTTCTGTTAGACCCAAGAGACCCGGAGAACTATGACACATCAGCCGATGAACCAGGCGACTCGTTGGAAAAAAGAGAAAACGCGGATGACACTATAGTTACACCCCACAGGGCGCACGCTGCCAGTGGCGGTAACCAAGACACCAGAAGCAGGAGATCTCTCAGCGAAGACCTGGCAACTTTGGACACCAAAATCTCGGCGTATAACGCCTTTGCCCGCAAGGCTCACCCGGGGATCGTAGGGAAGAAACCGAGTGCCGACCCATCTGATAACTGGGTCTTTGTGGAGACGCCAGAGGGCGTGGTCGCAAAAGAAATCAAGGGAAGTAGACTGGCGGCTTACAACGCCCTCAGAGGGGGCGATAACAGATTGGCAGCATACGATGGGCTGAGAAAAGGAAATAACAGATTGGCAGCATACGATGGGCTGAGAAAAGGAAATAACAGATTGGCAGCATATGACGGACTGAGAAGGGGAGAAAATAGATTGGCAGCTTATGATAGTCTGCGAAAAGGAAATAATAGATTGGCAGCATACGATGGGCTGAGAAGGGGAGAAAATAGATTGGCAGCTTATGATGCCCTGAATAAACTTGCGCCTCCTGATGCCATTAACAAAGTCACACCTCAGGATGCCCTAAACAAAGTCACACCTCAGGATGCCCTAAACAAAGCAGCACCTCACGATGCCCTGAATACGCCTGCGCCCCATGATGCCCTGAATGAAGTAGCACCCCATGTAGCCCAGAATAAAAAATAGGAAGACTCAAACAAAGCCTTGTAAAAGATGCTGCAAATAAACTAATAAAACCTAGCGCTTTATTCTGTACGATTCTTTTTAAAAAATAATAATAATATTTTTTTTTAACAGCCAATGTTTTAAAAGTACGTTACGATAAATTCTGAGATTCATAATTAAAGAATTGTGTTAAAACCATTTCACCACAAATATGAGAGTAGCGCGAAAAGGTAAAACTGAGATCGCACTTTTTCAACAATACCGTGTGTTCTTCAACGTAACTTGAGGGGAAAATAAATCATTTAAAACAGTCTGCCAACTGTTGTTTTTTTAAGTGTTTGGTAAAAGATTTTTAATTTATTTATTTGTGAACTATTTCTAAACATTTTTTCCCACAACATGTTTTTAATGACCGAATCTCTGTTTAAATTCTACTTCGATAAAATTATATAAAATTTTCTACTAGCAAATGCATGATTATAAATATATTGTATTTATCCTGGTTGGTACATTTTACAATAAATAAATGCCCCGCTGTATCACAAAAACACACACACACACACACACACACACACACAAAACTTTTACATTTTAAATGTTTTTTTTAAAAATAATTTATGTGCTACCCAAAAAAAAAAAAGATAGACTACATAATTAATTAAGTTCTTCTGTAATCTATACACAAAAAAGTTTAATTTAAGAAATTTGAAGAAATTATTTTTCAGAAAAGCTAGAAATAGAAACCAAAACAATAAATACGTCAGTAAGGTGCTTATTCACCCAACAAACAAAATTTGAAGAAAATTAATGAAAAACAAAATAATTCCGTTAGCCTCCCTGAAATATTTAAGAGTTAAACGAAAGTCCTAATTACAGAAATAACAATACGACTTTACAATAGAGAAAATTGTGAACTCAAACATGGAACAATAGAGACTTTGTCACTTCACACCATAAAATTTAATAAGAAGAAAATAGAAAAAATTCAAAAGCAAAAAGACAATGGAATACACTTACACATAAACAACAAAAAAGCCCCTGCAAAATAATTGTTCACAATAGAAAATGAAATTTAAAAAATTCAGATTGATAGAACTAACACTAGACACGGACTGAACAATCCACACTAACAGCTGAGAGATGAAAGACACATCTGAACAATAGCTTACACACCTTTTGCAACAGAACAAAATGAATGGAAAGTGCTGGAAAAGTTTACACAGTGTTTCATAATTACACAGATTAGTAGAAGATAATAAAACAAAGAAAGCGAAGAAACTTTCAAGTCATTTAAAATACAAGACATCAGTGCAATATTGTGCAATATAAACAAAGACAAAACACATGAATCAAATGCCCTAATAGATTTGTATATTTTCTATTGGATAACACTATGAATAGTATTACTCATCGTGACCTAAGAAGAACACATTCAATGCACACTGAAGATTAAGTCCTTTACACATCACAAAGGGACATGATTAGAACCTGATTCCGTAATTCAACGTTACCTCCTTTAGAACTGTTGACGCGTTTTTTAACAATGTGCAGTTTTTCTTAGATAACACATTATTTTCAACATATTTGAAACTAACCACTCAATAAAAATATAAAAGAACTAAGAGCAAAGTATTATTATGCACAGAGCATTAAATTCTAATTTTAAAATTCAACAATTTGATGTAGGCTAACACTCAGAATTTTCTTGTTCTTTAAAAACACACTCAAGCGAATAGTCAGGAAACTCCTTCTTCCTGGCGTGCATTGGTTTGCCTAAACAAAACAGAAAAATCAACACATTATTTTCATTCGAAAGTCTAGTAAAATGCAAGACTAGACATATACCGTGATCTATGGCGGATTAAGGGGGGGGGGCTGAACGGGCTAAAGCTAGGGGCCCCCGAGGTTTGGGGGCCCCCAAACTTTTTATATTTTATAATAAAAGTTTACAAATGTTTGCACGAACCCTTGGAAATATAAATAAAATAAATTAATAAATATTTTCTCTACAACTGGATTTAGTTGCCTCCCTTAGAGAACATAGTTTAAATTATTGTATATATTTTTAAAATTTCTCCCCTGAGAGAGTAGTGGCTTGTGATGCAAACGGTACCGGGTTCGATTCCCAGCAGTGGAATTGAAAGCTTTTGTTTTCACACTCAATTGTAACATACCGGCGAACACTTCAAACAGTTACTTCTTCGTGTTCGTTTTTTTTTCATTATTAATATTTAGTTACAGTCTTATATTAGCTGTTAACAATCATTTTAAGGGACGCTGGCTGGATAGGGCCCCCGTTTGATTGCAGCCCAGGGCCCCGTGCAGTCTTAATCCGCCCCTGACCGTGATCTATGGATAATAAGTTAAGGCCTGGTAATCTTCTGTTTAGAATGAGGGTCTATAATATATAACAAAATATTCAACAAATTAAGGTACAAAAGGATAAGATAATAATATAAAATAAGATAATTGATAAGATCGTGGCCGAATTGATACGATCGTTATTTGGGGACCCGGAGATGGCTCTAGGTATTTAAACATTTTAAAATGTTTACATAGACAAAATGCAACTACACATATTTCTATTGTGAAATATTTTTTAAATAATATTTTATATTTCGCTATTAGGGGCCGTCCATAAAGTACGTCACGCTCCAGGGGGGAAGGGGGTGTAAGAAAGTGTGACAGTTCATGACAGGGGGGATGCGGGTGTCCGGCCCTGTGTGACGTCACGGTCTTTTGTGCTAAATTTTAATTATTTTGATAATAAAAAAATATATTTTTGTACGGAAAGTGTGACGTACTTTAGGGGGGGGGCGGGGTCCAAA
>MUZC01000114.1:283937-312100 GCA_002072015.1 Radix auricularia | reverse complement strand
TCATAAATAGTGCAAAGAGAGGCGGGAGGGGGGGGCGCTGAGAAAACGGACACAAACAGCAGCACGAAGTAATGGGGAAAAAAGGCGAGTAAACGAGGAGGCCTGTGCGGTTGTTATTACCTGCCCCCCCCCCTCAATAGTAATAGTATTAGTAATAGAGTGAAAATGATGTAGAAGGATGAATGGAATGGTTTCCTGTGAAAAGTCTGCACACGGCACATTTTATTATTCCACACGAAACGAATTATTTTAGGCCTACATTCTTGCGATTGTGCGCGAATCAGTTGCTTGCGGATTTTCATTTACGGCTTTAGGCTTTACGGTATACTTTAAATTTTAATGTATCGGCATCACTTACACAAGTATACTATAGTATAGCAAAATCGGCTGATATACTTATAATCGGTAGACCAATACTCAAATTAAATCAAAATCTATCTTTAAAAATTTATTTAAATAAATTTAGATTTTAGAATTAATTATATAATTAATACACACACAAATAATGTCGTATTTTAATATATCTATGCGTTTACAATTTACAGAAGAGTTTCTTAAGATTTAATTCTTTCCAGTTCCAGGTGTTTACTGCAAAAAGTGACTGAAACTAGTCGTAGCAGAAGTTGCGTATTATGTCGTAGCACTAGTTTCCTGACGGAGCAACATCCGACCGGTTCGTCTGCTGTTACGACAATCTTGTCGTAACGCTAGCAACATCCGACCGGATCGTCTGCTGTTACGACATGTCGTAGCACTAGTTTCCTGACTAGCGCTACGACATGTCGTAACGCTAGCAACATACGACCGGGTCGTCTGCCGCTACGACAAAATTGTCGTAGCGCTAGCCACATCCTATAGTATAACTTATAGTCAGTCTAAGTCTGAGTCTGACTCTTAAACTACTCAACTACTCTTACTCTTAATCTTAACTTAGTAAAAGTAAAAAGTCTTAGTCTAACTAACTTTTCAACTGAGCCTTAGGCAGGCATTAACTTAGTTTATGTTTAATAAATTGTTTAAGATTATTTAAGAATAACATGAATAAGTATAAGTTCTTAAAAACTTACTACTTACTAAATTACATAGACTTAATACTTACTTTAAGTTTAAGTTTTAAGTAAGTAGTACTTGGTACTTACTTACTTATTATTAATTAATAGTTATTAATTATTAATAATTAATACATACAATTAATATTCGTTAATCATAAATTTATTATCATTTTTCTATGACTATACTATTGCCATTACTTTATTTTGATACAAAAGTTTTGAATTGTAATTAAAAATAATACTAATACATAAATATTAAATTTCATTAAATGAATATGTGACAAGTTATGTCTTCAAAATATGTTAAAGTTCAATGATTCAAGGAATAGCTAATCAATATAAAAAATTTAGAAACACTAGAGGATATAAAATGAAGAGTAAAGGAGTAATAATACATTAACTATTAACCTTAACTTAACAAATTAACTCTAACTTGTATGTAAATACAAATACAAGTAATACAACACAAAGACTAAGTTAATCTATTACTAATTATGTCACTTAGGTGCTTAGGCAGACAGCCTAAGACTTAGTAGACTTAGACCCTTAATAAGGTTGTATAGACTTTGGCATTGTTTTGTATTCAATTTAAATTCTAATTTTTCCTGTCTGCAATTCAAGCATCAAATGGGTTGCCTGATCAGTAAGATTAAACCAGGATAATAAACACAATATATCAATACAATATTGTGCAATATAAACAAAGACAAAACACCTGAATCAAATGCCTAATAGATTTGTATTAGATTAGAAATAGTTAAGTTACAAACTATGAGTAGGCTGAATTTTACTACGCTGAAGTTTATTCCAAGTAGCCTACAAATTTATACTTTAACATAAGCAAATTAAAAGCTATTACATCTCCTTGTAATTTGTGAATTTGGGTATTGACCTTGGACCTTCAAATTCAAAAACTTAACAAAGTGACTCAAATTCTAGGATTACTAGAAAAAAATTAAATCAGCATTAAAGATTTTTTTTTAAATTTAAGTTTTAAGTCATGTTTACTTAATAGTACATTGTCATAATAAAAATTGTTTTCTTTAAACAAGAAAGCTTATAAAAACCTGGTTAGCACTCACAGCTATCTGGGAACAAATTTGTTCAGTTTCAAAGATGCAACAGCTCTCAAATAAACAACCCTACCCACAAGCCTTTTTTCACGGAATGTGTGTGACATTACTAACACATCTTGAATGGAACAAGGTGATGACAATCTTTCAGAGCATGACGAATAACTTCTCATAAGTAAGCTGTTTGATGCTTAACAAACCCACAACCTGAAAGAGTGAGTAAAAGAAAGTTTTTAAATACAGAATATTTATTTAATTCCTTTATTTTGATTGTTAAATTAATGCAAAAAAAGTGATATTAACGCCCCTTGTAACTTAGGCTGGCACTAAATCAGTGATTTAATAACCGTTTGTACTGGTATTTTGATCAATTGTCCTTGTAACTAAAACTAGGCCAACTATTTTCTTTGTTCCTTAATAGTGAAAAGTATTTGCTTACTTTATTATTGATGTTAAAATCCTTATCATCATTGTCATGCATGCTTGAAGCTTAATGATTTTAATATGTAAAGACTTAATATGATTTAACATTTATTATGACTTTAACAATCTTTGGCTTTTTGACAACCTTTTAAATTTTGTCTTGCTCAGCCCATAAATTTTAATTTTACATCTTTATGAAATGTTACTACAATTAAAATTGGATCATTTTACCAGTTACAACATTTTTTTAATAAGTGTTGAAAGCAATAATCTTTTTAGAAAAAGTGAGTGTTATAGATGAGGTAAGATTATTCACCTATTAGCCGCAGTTTGTTTTAAACTATTACCTCTTGAGATTTTCAAGAATGAAGAACTTAAGACACTCACCACTAAATTCCTTATTTGATGGCGCAGTGGTCAAAGTGATAGCGCGCTGGACTGCCAAACTGTTGCAAGTACTCAGGTCATGAGTTTGAACCTCGGTACTGGCAGGCCCTCTGGGCATGTGCTAGCCACACAATCCCCTGCTTGTTAGTGGTGGCTAAATAAACTTGTGAACGCTACTTAACTTGCCCTAAAGTCCGACAGGGACTGAAAAGGGGGTTATGTAGCTATTAGCCTGTTACAACTCAAAACTATTCCAAGCAATGAATAGTTTAAAAAGTAACAGTTTCATGATAATGATAATAATCTTGATGATGTGAAAAATTTTGTTGACCAGCTCATTTGTGTGAATTTACAGCTATAACAATGTATTATTTAATTATTTTTATTACATTTTTACAGATTTTCTGGAATGGACTTCAAAACAAAGTTAACATCATATTTTTCAACATCATTGTGGGCCCCTTGTAATCACAATAAATTAAAATTACATTATATGGAGGAAAAAAATTAACATTAGAAACAAAAAGGCACTAGTTGGAATAGCAGGGAATAATTGTTTAGACATTCAAAAGATAAGTCATCAAACAACTAGTCTTCACCGTTGCAATGTCCAATGAGATGTATTCATCCAAAACATTGACACAGGGCTTAAATGAAACAAATGAATGCAGCCATAGTCAATGATGGGAAACCTGAAGATTATTCAACTTATGAACAGTTTTAGTTAGTGATGAAATAATTTGTAAAAATATAAATTTTTAACTGTTATAAATTGCTGCTTTTTAAAACAAAATAATGGCAAATAAACAAGGTAAAGCTAAACCTATCCCTGCTATGGGCCCAGGCTCAAGGATCGTAGCCCTCAATGATGTGCTCAAAAAACTTCTCATCATCGAGGCCACAAAGAAAGGACCAACAGTAACTGTCAACTTTGCCTCAGTTGGTTTTAAACTTTTACCCCTTGAGATTTTTAAGAATGAAGAACTTATGACACTCACCACTAAATTCCTTGTGCAGTTCAACAAAATCAAAAAACTTCCCTCAGAAGTAGGAGCATTAGAACACCTGAAGTACCTTGACCTAAGAGCTAACAGGGTCAAATCTCTTCCACCTACATTATTTCACTGTGTTTTTCTGGAATATGTGAGTGATTTAATGCTTTCTTACAACTGCCATATATGTTTTTATTATAGGTCTTATTAATTTCCTAAAAGTAACTCTTAACTCTTAACTATTTATAACAGAAGCCATTTTCTTTTTTGCAACTACCTCTTATTAAATTGTAATATATCATATAAGCTTATCTAAAAAAAAATTATACATTACCTTCCTTATTAAAACTATCTCTTATAATGCCACTTGGGTTCCTTCCACTCATTTTGACTGAGACCCACACACACAAAAGGCAAACTATCAGAACCAGGTTTTTTAAAACTTCTATGATTTATCTCATTTTCTCAATATGACAAAGCTGTCACCCCAATATCTCTCAGTCTTCCCTCAACTATTTGTTCTCGGGGCCTGAGGAGTCCCCGAGTCACCCAGCTCCGAATGGGTACCTAACTAGACAATAGTTAGGCGGCTGGGGTAATGCGTGGAACCCCTATAGCCGTGGCCTGTGACCGCTGCATCACTTGCCAACAGATCATCTCTCAAGGTCTGTGGACGCAATTATCTTCTGCATAGAAGGAGCGTCTGTATATCTAAGATAAGATAAGATAAGATAACTACATCATGAATGTATCAAAGTATGACCAAGGAACACCACTATTTCTCTTCATTTTTTCTTCAATATTAAAATATGTGCAATTAGAATTTGACTATGATATTGTGACACTTTTCATTTATCCTTGTTACAATAATCTCTCTAGAACACCAGTATGACCCATGGTATCTCTAGTGTCTCATGATGTCAATACAAAAATTGAACATTAGAAAATTAAGGGACTTCACTCAAATATCACCTGACCTAATTTATTATTTCTCTTATCTCCTCAGCTTGACTTCTCTGGCAATATAGTCAGGTCCATACCAAAAACCATCAAAAACTGTGTCTACTTACATACCTTGATTGGTGAGAACAATAACCTTAAAAGCCTGCCAAATACAATCAACAAATGTGTTGATCTAACACTTGTCAACTTGAAACTCAACCAGGTTTGTGAATATGGGCATAGTAGACTCATAAAACAAGGGTTTGGTTTTAAATTAGGCCAGATAGAGAGGAATGAATTGAACTGGGTGCAGGTGAGCCTGAAAAAGACAAAGAAAATCTTCCTGGTTGATGTCAGCTGTAACCAAAAATCATAGCAAATCTTTCATTTTATTAACTTCTTGGTTTTATATTTGTTTGCCGAGGAAGGAGTTCTACCCAATACATCTTGTGGTCTTGTGTTGTTGGCTTTTTATCATACTTGATCAATACATGCTATACTTTATTGTCCAACCCTGAATCCTTGATACTAAATGTTCATTTATTTTTAACCAAACACCCTTGAGAAAAATTTTAGTTCTTTAATTAATTTTTTTTCATTGATTTTAAAAATAAAAAATTATAAGGCACTAGTTACTATCAAAGATCAGAAGTACATATGTTTCTTTTTAAATAATTTAAATCCATGTTATTTTCAGATCAAAAGAATCCCCAAAACATTGTATGAAGTAAGAGCCAAGGTAGATCTGTCATGGAACAGGCTGAAAGCACTTGTTAGTGCCAAAGTGAAGAATCCAGCATTAAGGTGGCTAGATGTGTCACACAACAGCATCATTAGCATCCCAATCAATCTGGAGAGAGTTTATACACTGACCTACTTGGATTTGTCTTATAACCTATTGATGGTAAGTTTCTTCATGATATTTGCATCAGAATCAACACTTCTTGGGAGTGTTGATAGTATTCCACTTGTTAAAAAAAATTTGGTGAGCATCTGTCTTACATTTGTTTCTTCTTCTTAGTAAACTCATCTGGATTTTACTGTTGGATTGTCAGTGGGTTAAATGTTGAAGATCACCTCCTGAAATTTATTGTTGATTATTTTCTCCCATAGCATATTCTTTAAATGAGCCACTCAGGTCATTGTTATTAAGGTTATTAATTAATGTTTACCTAATGAGAGAAATTTGTTGACAACAAAAAATACCAAATAAAAAAACCTAATTAAATATTAAGTAAGTAAACATTTTTTTAAAAAATTTAAAATACAATTTAATAATACATTGAAAGATTGTGCATGTTAGGCCTAAATATAGAACTTAAATGTAATTGAATTGTCTCAAAATTCGTCTCTAAAAGTTTTCCCTTTTGGAAACAAAAACCTAAATATCAGATTGTGAAAAAAGAACAACCGATTTATTTATGTTCAGTTTACTTATGTAATAGACAGTAATTAAATTGAAAGGTGGAACAATGCATTGTGTTTAAAAATTCCTATGTGACAGGAAATTCCCAATGAAATATCTGCCATGAAGTATTTGAGAGAACTTGATGTCTCCTATAATCAACTGAGCAAACTTTTTGATGAAATCAATAAGCTGGTAACTATGGTTTTTAAATCAACTTTTTGATGAAAATAACTAACTGTGAAAATTATCTTCAGGGAGAGAACTCAAAATATTTTGTTACTGCTAACTGCTGCTAGCAAGTGTAAATCTTGTAGGTTTTTTTTTGTCCTGACTTTAATGACATTGATTGGTTTTTTTTCTTCTTTTTTTGTTGTTTTTTTACAAATATATATTTAACCTCCACCAGAGCCATTTTGTGCCCACGGATAAAGCCTAATTTTGACATCCCTTTACTGCCGTGCTTGGGCAATTATGTAGCACCCCCTGGCAATACCTTTAGATACCCCTTATAAGTGTTATGTATGGCAAAGCCATTTGCCTACCTATTGATATTTACATGCTTTATTGTAGGATAATCCAGCACTTCAAATATTTCTCCTTCAGACACTGATTCCATGTGTTTGTTGAGGTAATCCAGCATTTTCAACTCATATCCATAAATTAAGAAAAGATTTTTAGTTCAAACATATCACTTTTTCCAGACTTTCTCGCTTGCATTCTTGCGTGCATCCCATAATCACATCACTGAATTGCCCCAGGACCTTGGTCACTTGAAGGTCATTCAAGAAATTGATTTGTCACACAATCAAATTGAAGAGTTGCCAAAAGAAATTGATGATATGCGAGAACTGGTGGTAAGCTTTTAATTATAGTTTCACATCTGGCAAGGTGAAAACCATTTCTGGGAAAAGAATATATTATAAGGAAGATACGATGAAGTAACTTATATACTTTACTTGTCTTAGTAAGAAATGATAAATTAACTTACATAAGCTGACTTTTGCCAGTAAGAAAGGATAAATTAACTCATATATCCTGACTTAAGGCAAAAAGAAAGGATAAATTACCTTATGTATCCTGACTTGTCCCACTAGTAAGAAACTGAGCAAGAACAAAAGTATAACCTGTAACCAAAATGTGCTTCTAACACCCAACAAATAAAATGAGATTATGTTGCTACTAAAAGAGATAAATATTTTCCATAGATACCAGAGGAATGTATGAATATAATATTCTTGAGCTAGCTGCATAATTGTAGCAGTGATTTGGACTTAGCTTGATGTTCAAAGATTTTGTTAAATGTTAAAAATATTTCTAGAATCTGAAACTGTCATGGAACCAACTGACCAAGATTGACATCCTCACCCACATCGTCTCCCTGGAAGAGGTCAGAGTCAACAATAACAACCTCACATATCTCCCAGAGAACATCAACAGACTTGATAAGTTGATCGTCTTTGACTTCTCCTACAATCACGTGCAAACTTTACCAGAGGCTATAGGGAGGTAAGCCAATGGGTCCACCGAGACATTACCAGAGGCTATAGGGAGATACGCCTATTTGTCCACCGAGGCATTGTGTTGTCCTTATTTGTCTGCTCATGGAATTACTTCTCATACCAAGTGCAGTCCGACCAGCACCACTCATGATTTAGCCCAAGAGATGATTTTAGATGGCTTGACACAGTTTGAGAAATGTTTAAGAATCAATGTTCCATTGAAAGTTGGTTGGTTCATGTGCAAAATAACAATCGTGTGCAAATTTGTTAACCATCAATTTATTTTTTTTGCTAAATTTTACACCAATAAACAGAAATATTTTTATATTCTTATCCAAATTTGCTGCCAGGTAATTTTAAATTGCTGCACTGTGTCTGTCAGATATCTGTGTGGCCACACAGCTTAAAGGTGTGAACCTATGGTACTAGATTAGTATGGCCAGTGTGAACTTAGGGTACTAGGTTAGTATGGCCAGTGTGAATTTGTACTAGGTTAGTATGGCCAGTGTGAATTTGTACTAGGTTAGTATGGCCAGTGTGAACTTAGGGTACTAGGTTAGTATGGCCAGTGTGAATTTGTACTAGGTTAGTATGGCCAGTGAGAACTTTTGGTACTAGGTTGGTATGGCCAGTGTGAACTTAAGGTACTAGGTTAGTATGACCAGTGTGAACTTAAGGTACTAGGTTAGTATGACCAGTGTGAACTTAAGGTACTAGGTTAGTATGACCAGTGTGAACTTAGAGTACAAGGTTAGTATGACCAGTGTGAACCTATAGTACTAGAATAGTATGGCCAGTGTGAACTTAGAGTACTAGGTTGGTATGTCCAGTGAAAACTTAAAATACTAGGTGAGTAGGGCCAGTGTGAACTTATGGTACAAGGTTAGTATGGCCATTGTCAACTTATGGTACTAGGTTAGTATGGCCAGTGGTCAGTGTGTGCCTATGGCACTATGTTAGTATGGCTAGTGGGCAGTGTGACCCTATGGTACTATGTTAGTGTGGGCAGTGTGTGCCTATGGTACTATGTTAGTATAGCCAGTGGGCAGTGTGAACCTATGGTACTATGTTAGTGTGGGCAGTGTGAACCTATGGCACTATGTTAGTATGACCAGTGGGCAGTGTGAACCTATGGTACTATGTTAGTATGGCCAGTGGTCAGTGTGAACCTATGGTACTTTGTTAGTCCTGCCTTTTATCAGAGGTTATGTCCAGGTTGTACTTTTGTTAATTTGTGGACAAGTATGTTTCTATGCAAGGTTTTAAAACATATTCACACTATTACTATTATTTTTACTTTTTAGCATCGTGTCCTTGAAAGATATTTTTGGAAGCAACAATGAGTTAACAGAAATCCCAGATTTTCTTGGCAGACATCAACTCCTAAGATCCCTCGACTTCAGTGAAAACAAGTAATTTATAGCTGTCGAAATCTGTTAAAGGGATTCATCATGTTGTTAACTTTTTTTAAAATTAACTCGCCCCTTTTTTCCCCTGTTTTGAACCTCACTCTATTTCATTGAAAACTCATTATATGTCGCTGCATCTATTCCGTTCTTGTTTGCTATATTCCACTTTATTCCTATGTAACATGTTTTATATCTATCATCATCATCTGTCCTTTTGGTTCCTTATGGAACATAGGGCCTCTGTCAAAGCTCGCCACTGTGCACGGTCCCTTGCCAGTCGTTTCAATTCTTCCCAGCTCTTTCCAGTTCTTCCAGCCTCATCTAACATGCCATCCATTTATTATCGGTCACTTTCTCCATACTCGTCTCTTTGTTTTCCTACTTCAATATTTTTCCAGTTATAGTTACTGGGTTATTAAAATATTCCAAATAAAAAAACAATTTATTTGGGTTAAATTCATTCAGTAATTATCACCTAATTTATGCCCTAAATGTCCCTGTCATACACTTTCTGCTTTCTCTCAGTCAGAGATCGTAAATTTATAGCATTGTCATTTGTAATAATTCCCTCAGAATACCAAGTCTTCCTGAAGATTTACAGCGTTTGCGAACATTGGAGGTTTTACGTATGGGCAAAAACAAATTTCTATCCCTTCCTGACAGTCTGGACATCATGGAATACCTGAGAGAGATTGACTTTTCATACAACAAATTAACTGATGTTCCTTTTCCGAAAATGCTGGAGGTATGGCTGTAGAAATTAAATTGTGTTCCAAGCTCATATTTTTTTTTTACAAAGAATTTTGTTAAAAATTGACTTGAAGGATGATTTTTATAACAATTTGGTTGTTAAGACCTCAATAAATTAAATTTTTATATAGAGAGAGATTTCTCTATTTAAAGTTATAAAAAAGGAAAATCTTGAAAAAGTTGATTAGTTTTCTATTAATTTATAACTTTATTTATCATTCTACCAGAGAAAAGTCTATATTCCTGTAAAGTTTTAACAAAAAAGGGATATAAATAACAGAAATACCATTTATATTAAGCTTTACTACTCAAATTAATTCTAATATCAGAATCTACTAACATAAATTTTATGTTTAAACCAATGCTATAAGGCAGTGTTTCTCAACCTTTTGAAATTCGAGGACGTGTCATAACCACGGACCATTACTGAAAATGGGGCTACTGCCTTGCTAGAAATTTATATATAATTATACCGTGTATATTACTAGTTATTAGTTAGTAATATGTTAGTAAAATAGTAATATTCTATGAATTGCTTGCTCCAAAAACAATATTTAATGGAAACATATTGTTATGACTTTCTTTTGTTACAAACATCTGTCACTTTTACTAGTCTTATACCTATAGTCTTATTTAATTTTATTGCTTACTATAAAAATTTGAAGTCATAAACAGTTGATAGTATAAGAAAGACAGTTTATCTTCCTCTGTTATCTTCCTTATCGTAACATGTTTGAAACCACGTAAAAATTTGTTAAATAAATTGTAAACAATCAAATATATAGTGGACCTTTTATTTAAAGTTGCGCGTTTTTGATATGACATCACATTTCTTAAACACTCCCCTCTCCCTAGTCACACATCGTCACAAATGTGTGATCTCGTCTACCCCTCCACCGAGGTCATTTATGGATGGCCCCAAAATCCACATTCACAAAGATATGATGTTGAAAAAATTTAAAATTATTTTAAAAGCTTTCTGTTTGTATATTTAACAAGTCAATGTGTGCAAGAGACGATTTGGAAATACACGAAAAACTCTGAACGTTCAAATCAGCAAAGTAGAAGTTAAATTGATCTTGCAGGGATTGAATATGGTCAGAAAGAAAATTTATAAAATAATTTTTTTTTAAATCCTGCCTTGCTCGCAGACCACAGGTTGATAAACACTGGTATGAGCTAACCTGCTGAATTTCCAAAATTAAATAGTCTACCAATACCAGCATACAGACAAAGGACCAACTTCCTTTTATTTATGTAGAAAACATTTAAGTTGTGAGCAATGTTCCTTGTAAGTTTTGTTGCTTCATCTGCAAAACAATAAACTCATGTGCAAAATTGATCAACATCCATGTTTCTATGCAAAATTTTACATCCTACAAACATATTTATCTAAATTTGCTGTATGGTAACTCTAAACTGCTGGTGTCTGACAGATATCTGCGCAGCTTTAAGGGAACATTATTATATGTTGACATTATAGTCAACATTTTATGGAACCATTTATTTACTTAAAAATTACAATCATGCAGAATTATTTTGTACCTTTTATTTTCTTCATCAATTGAACATGCATGCTCTTTATTTTCTTAGACAATAATGTTTGAAAATATGTTTTCCCCAATCTAGACAATAAACGTGTCCCACAATCCATTCTTGCTGCTGAGTGAGACACAGAAGAGTTCCATCAATCGTCTTGGAGATAAAGACCACATGAGGAGAATGACCATCCTAGATCTCACAAACTGCACAATGGACTTTTTCCCTATAGGCATATGCTCGTTGCATCTACTGACGAGCCTGAAGATAGGAGAGAATCAGGTTGGCTTGCATGTACTATCAGAGTTTAAGGTGTAGGGGACAACTAAAGCTAACCTATGTACACAAAAGACTAAATTTGATGTGTACATTTATTTATTATCAGAAGAGAAAAATCTTCTAAAAGGTGTGTTAAGTGTATTTAAATGGTAAACATTAAAAGTTTTAAAGCTAAAGGGTAAATTTGTATGTAATTTAATACTTATTTTCTATTATTTTATGGAATCCAAATGAATTTTTTTTTTAATTTTAAATATTATTACATGAAAGCATAAG
The DNA here is from genome assembly GCA_002072015.1 of Radix auricularia. NCBI lineage: Eukaryota > Metazoa > Mollusca > Gastropoda > Lymnaeidae > Radix > Radix auricularia. Next base: position 300,071 of record MUZC01000114.1, on the reverse strand, counting down.
TAATCTTTCATATTTAAAATTATGAAAACAACAGTCCTTTTACAGTCATACCTCACTTAGTCAAACTCAAAGGGACCCAACAATTTTTTTTGACTTACAGAGTTTTCCAGTTAGGGAAAATGGCTTAATAGGTGCAGGTTACTCAAGGGCAATATTGATATTGATTTGGGGGGGTGGGGCAGCCATGCTGGCGAGAAGGCTTGACAGGAAAGAGAGGTGGTGTCTGATGTTTCATATGAAAGGAAGCCAACTTAGCTTTGACATACCGACACCACTGAGTAAGCCAGTGAGAGGAGATACCTTCCCCCCCCCCAACACACACACTTGAGTCCCTCCACAGTGGGATGGGGGGAAGGAATATTTTTATTTTTAAAAATATTCACAACATGTAGCAAAAGCAAATTAGTTACTCTTACTCCAGCAATTCCTTTTTCTTGGTCAGTTTTGATCTCAAAATAGACTTCCTATTTGCAAGTATAGTTTGATAACCAAAAAAAAATAATGCTAAGTGATATCTACTTTTGGACGATATATTTTGGCTTTGCCCTGGTTCTAATGGAGGAAAAAAACTTATTTGCAGATAAAAAGCCTCCCACAGGAGATTGGGAACCTTAGAAACTTGGAATATCTGGATGCCCACGATAATATGATCAAAGAGATCCCCATGACCATAGACTTGCTTCACCACCTGCTCTACCTGGACCTCTCTCACAACAACATTTTCATAGTCCCATTTAACCTGGCCAAGGTATTTGCTAGATTAACAGATCGCATTGCCATAGTTCCCCAGATGTCATGAATGTTCTGTGTTATGCATCATTATACCATTTAATGGATTTAAACTTAACAATATTTGGCTCATGATAAAATAAAATGTGCATCAAAAGTAATGAAGAGCATGCTTGTGTAGTAAAATTAAGGTCATGAACATTTACAAGAGGTTGAATGGATCCTGTTCATTCATTACAATGCACATAACTTCAATCCTTGTCATTCATGGGGTCGGTGAGTGCAGCTTAATCATGTGGTAAATTATTCAGTGATCTCACAGGCAAACCAGTGAAGGGAGCTGTGATAAGTGCACACTCAAATATATATTACATCCATTCAACTATTTATAAATAAAACTTTACAGTATATTCCATCATTACATGAGAAATGGAAGCTTTTTGAAGACTGTTCATTCGGGAATTGGACTAATTGCAATAGTCTCTTTTTATGTACCATGAATCATTACTATCACAACTGTTATTGAAGTATGCCACAGTATTTATACAGGAATATTGAAATGCAAAGATAAAACAGATGTTGTTTTTGATGTATTACGATGTAGTGTTATTGGAATAATATTAAGAAAATATATTAAATGTGCATTCGTTATGTTATAACTTGTTGATGAAGGAATTATAGAAAAGTTACAAAATTGTTAAAGTTAAAGTGTTTGCTTGACATAGAGTATATTGTTTCAGTTTGAAAGTCTTTGGTATGTTGTTGACATTGTATCTGGTTAGCTAGTTTTGTAGTGAAAAACCAATCAGATTGAGTTTGCCAGATGAGGATGCCTAACTAAGATTGGTGAAACAATCATACTTAAAATACTATTTCACCTCACAGTTTTAATGGTAATAATTAATTTTTCCTAAATTGAAATGGTGCGATTTTTTATTCAACTACATTTCTGTTTTGTCTTCACAGCTCAACAAAATCACTCACCTGGACTTGTCCTACAATAATTTGATTGAGCTGCCCGAGTCATTTGATCGTATGGATCACCTCATCAATGTTGACCTGAGTCACAACGAACTGACCATGTTCCCTCAGCACAAGACAGATGCCCTTGGTTCCGTGCTGACCTTGAACCTGTCTTACAATCATTTCACAGAGTTCCCTCCCCATTTGCCCTACCTATGCAGGTTAGTGTCAGCCATCACATGAACGTTGTACTCAGAAATCAAAGTTGAACTTTCATTATTAGTGACTGAGACATCAGTGGTTTTAGCTGACATCCTGTTGTTTAGAGAAAAAAATATCTGTTGCCCTCATCTATGATATTGTTTTATTTTGAAAGAACGTAAGTTCAGAGGAAAACATAACAAGATAAAAATAAAGAAGATAGACAACTGTCATGAATTCTCTGCCCCTGTCACTTTTCATTGTCTTTTGATCAATGAATTGATGGCAGATTGAAATGACTGATTTAGTTATACCTGACACATCATCATCATTATTCAGATGTAGTGGCCATTTGGTAATGGGACATGTGACCATGGTGATAAATTGACACACTCTCTGCAGCCGTTGTTTCGTTGGGTATATTAGGTATTGATATAGTTGTGTAGTTTTAGTTGGTGAATCAGGCACAAATGGAAGAAGCGATTCTCTAATGAATCATGTATATAGTGAGGGGGGAGGGGGAGCTGGAAATGTATGCAGTTGGGGTAGCAATTAATTTGTAATTGGCCTGTGTGAGAAAAAAGATTATACCCTGTTTGTCACAGTATGGGAAACCACATCTTCCTATTTTAATTATTGTTACTGCCATGACCATTGTTTTTGTCTAAACCTGGCCTGTGTGCTGCTGATCAACACGAACCTTGGTGGACAGGTGAACACCTGTGCTTGGGTGTATTTCATTTTGTCTTTAAGGCCATGGGTTATTAATTACTAGTTTTGTCCATGTCTTTCCTTCCTGCCAAGATGACATTGCTGTACACCTGATGAATCTAGCGACAGCTGTACACCTGATGAATCTAGCGACAGCTGTACACCTGATGAATCTAGCGACAGCTGTATACCTGATGAATCTAGCGACAGCTGTATACCTGATGAATCTAGCGACAGCTGTACACCTGATGAATCTAGCGACAGCTGTATACCTGATGAATCTAGTGACGCTGTATACCTGATGAATCTAGTGACAGCTATATACCTGATGAATCTAGTGACAGCTCACGTTTATCACTGTTGTCTCAATGCCACAGACATGTTGCACATTCAGGATTTCCTGGCTCTCCTATTTTCATAGTAGATTTCAGGCATTCACCAGAATCTATGTGGCATTACATACACCACTAAAATGATGAACAAAATTGAGACTTCATAATCTGCTAAAGGGATATCAACTACTAAGAATCTACACACCATTTAGGCTATATTCACTGATGAGTCTACATAAACCATTTAGGATATGATTTCTTTAATTTATATTGTATCCTCCTTTTTGTTTTCAGGCTCCAAACTTTGGACTTTTCCCACAATGATATTCAGGAGATTCCTGAGAGCATCTACTGGATGAAGAACTTGGAGGCACTGAATCTCCACGACAACTTGTTGGGCGCTCTGCCTGAAAATATTTGTAAGATGAGACGTCTTATCAAGCTCGATGTCAGCGACAACAAAATCAATGTCTTCCCTGAGAAGTTTAGTGCTCTGGCCAAAGTTTGTGAGGTAACAAAAATTATCTCTTCCATGAGAAGTTAAGTGCCCATGCAGCAGGAAGCCATTATTTAAAACTACTGTTAACAAAAAGTTAATGTATAATTGGGACATGTTCATACTATGACTTTTCTGTAATGGGCAGAGGATGAATATTTTTATGCAAAAAAAATTGCATGGAGCTACAGCCTATAGAATATTTATAGTCAATTCATACCTTTCTATATAATTGTTATTTTCAATGGTTCTCAGAATTATTTTTAGTTTAAATAGTATTAATTTTATTTATTCTAATTTTTTTTCAAAATGGTAGTTTGTCTAAAAGTTTAAATAGTGTTTAAATTGCTAGTTTAAAAGAAAATTGAAATATTGGTAGTTTGAATTATATTTTAAAAGTAGTTTAATTTTAGATCTATTAAAATAATATTGATAGAAATTGAAATTAGCTGCTTAACTATACTTTATTTCTTTGTTAAAGTAGTAGTTTTAATAGTTTTTCAGCTGGTTGGTGAGTGGTAATGATTTAACAGAAATTTTACCCAGTTCTCACATAAGTTGCTTGAACAATGTAAACAAATAGACAGGGAAGATATCGTTTCAACTAAAAATATAATAATTACCTCCCCTGCTCATCATTTTCTTGAATAGTGAATGACCTCTGACCTTGCCTCCCACAGATCAACAGAGATGACCAAGATGTGTACAAGCACAGGCAGTCGCTTGCCATGGACTTCATGGACACAGACGATGATGATGTCAATGCCGAGGAAGAAGGGGAAGAGAGTGAGGTTGAGGCGCAAGAGAGTGTCCTCTCTAATCCAAGCAAGAAGAAGTCAAAAACAAAAAAAAGGAAAAAGTGAAGTGAAAATGAAGCAACATCAACTGTACCAAAATCAGGCAAACTGACCTAACAAAGACCTTAAGGTCACTTGGTAGAACAGAACAACAGGTCACCTGACTGACCTAACATTTGGCCTATCAGGTCAACTCCTACTAAGGTTAAAGGAACATGACTTGGACACATCCCTCCATCCAACTGTCACATCCCTCCATCCAACTGTCACATCCCTCCACCCAACTGTCACATCCCTCCACCCAACCGTCACATCTCTTTATCCAACTGTCACATCCCACCACCCAACTGTCACATCTCTACATCCAACTGTCACATCTCTACATCCAACTGTCACATCCCTCCACCCAACTGTCTCATCCCTCAATCCCAACCGTCACATTCATCCGACCAACTGTCTCATCCATCCACCCAACTGTCACATCTCTCCACCCAACTGACACATCTCTCCACCCAACTGACACATCTCTCCACCCAACTGACACATCCCTCCACCCAACTGACACATCCCTACACCCAACTGTCACATCCCTACACCCAACTGACACATCTCTCCAACCAACTGACACATCCCTCCACCCAACTGTCACATCCCTCCACACTGACTGATGGCTCTGTATATCAAGTTTTTGCCATCTTCGCACAGAATTATGGATTTCATTCAATATAGTCAGTAAAACTGAGTAATGTTTTTAAAATTTTTTGATAGATCCTTAAGAAGTCCAAAATACATTTGAGGCCAAACTTCCAAAGCCTAAAAGTATGGAAAATTTTGTATAAAGATTAGGGATGCTACTGGGGTATTGCTTAATCCATACGCATTTCGGGTATATAGTGGTTGTTCAATGAAAGACCCAATTTCTATTTTTTCATCAGTGTAAAAATTCTATTATTACAGTTGATATCAATACAATAACAATCAGCTTTGTTGTTGTGTTTTAAACTTGTTCATGGGCTTTCAACTGTTACTGCCAAATAAAATGAAGCTAACTAAATGTGAAACACTCTACCACTACCATGATTGTAAAACCCACAATGACACGCAACCAGTTATAGTACTACAGAGGGTCCTCTCAAAATTTATCTCTCTTCTCCATCTAACAAACCTCTAAATTAACTTCTCCAAACATTTCATGTATTCCTCAGTTATTTCCCTTGAAAAATTACCAACATAGGGAAAAACAGGCCAAAACATCTTTTTAAATTTTAATTAAAAAACACAGAATATACATATATATTTTTGTTACTTCAACAAATGAAAATAAATTTATTTCAAACAAAACTTAGTCTTGTTGATGAGTTGTCTGACGGGTTCATATAATAAAATACAGGTTTTATGCATTCAATCTGGTTAGCTACATTGCAAATTGCAAGCCATATGTTGCCAACAGTATGTAAATGTAATGTAACATAACTTATGTGGTCTATTGTATATCACCATTGACTACCACAGAAGTTAGAGATTTCCTTTCAACTTACTCAAACATGCTACCTTGACTTGTCAATATCACTATTATTGGATCTTCTTGGGCAATCAATTAGCCTCACCATCTCATTGGTTAATTTGCAAAATAAAGATATTCTTTGTGCAATATTTTAATAAATTTCCTGATTAGTTATTCGAAACTGCTGGGCTGCATTGGTCAGATATCTGTGCAGCCACAGGCTTAAAGGGAACATTGGCCACCACACGTCCTTTCTAAACTCTTTTTAAGTAAAGAAATTTTCTTTTCAACCGATGTTTTCGGCAATATCAGGAAAAATTTGACTACTTTAAAGAGAATTACAGGCTGAATGGTTCATAAATGAAAAACAAGAAAATCTGACGACAAAGGACATCAGGCAAAAAGAATCTTTTTAACAGCAAAATTTATTTAATCTGAAACCAAGTGGAAGAAAAAGACTTGAACATGTTTTCAAGTTGCTCAATGGTCAGCAATGATAGATTATATTCCTAAGGAATTTGTAAACTACTTTGCAGGAGTATGCCGTGTGTGACGTCACACTTTAAAAATATGGTTAACCTGGCTGTGGGCTGTTGCACTACACATTAACAATGAAAAATAATCTAATCTTAACTTATCAACAGTGTGAAAAAACAAATAGATCACTGAGTTTGAATTTATCTTTCAAGTTTCAAAACTTTTTTTAATGAGAGCTTCCACAAAATATTTCACGTAGATGGACTAACAGATGAGAACTTACCCATTTAAATTTATGCCATAGTATAAAATAATGTTTGTTATTTTAATTTTGTTTTCTTACTGTGTTGATGCTCTGGTGTCTGACAAAATATTATCTTTTACTTGATTAACCCAAACCCTTTCCATGCAAAGACTCTACCATAACAAAACAAAAAGCCTGTTTACTAGTGCAGGGATATTATTAACATAAAGACGAAATAGAAGTTGGCTTTATACAAAAATCTATTCATGATTGATGTACAGAATGACCTGACTGACAGTGAATCTAGCAAACACCCAATGACCTGACTGACAGTGAATCAAACACCCAATGACCTGACTGACAGTGAATCTAGCAAACACCCAATGACCTGCATCCTTACGAATATCACAGGATTGCAACACCATCAAATGTCATGATTGCAACCACAGCAAATGTCATGATTTGAATCAGCAAATTTCATGCTATCTGAATCACAGCACGCCAAGTAAGTCATTTTGTCACAAAATAAGTCATTGTATTTGTAAAGACATTTTATCACCAGATAAGCCACAGCCATTCTACATGAAAGAAATAATCTGACACTACAGACATTCTTCCAAGAAGATCAAACGCCTAAGTGACTCTTCCTCCATGGATCTAGTAACAAAAGAAAGTCACCACATTTTATTTTCATCTGCTACTACTGCTACCAACTATGATACAATTCAGGAAGCTCTGTTCTCATTTTTTCTGTCTGGGTGGCAGATTTTTTTTTCTCCTCTATCCTTAAAGAGTCTTGATCTCACTCTCTGTAGGACAGTATTTAAAATGCCATCTTCGCTAGTCCGCAATCTTTTGAAACAGAAGGAGAGAAAAGATGAACTTTATCCAGATGGTCTTTGAAGTGTTCTTTTTGTCATTTTCAGTTAGCTGAGTTTTTTGTTTTAAAATCTTTTTTGGCAAACTAATGGACTGTACACCCTGCATAAATAGATTTTAAAAAAAAAACAACAACAGATTCGTTGGGAAGAGTTTAGGAAAGGTAATCTTATGTTATCAGGCTAATTACAATAAGTTGAATAAGATTATTTATTTTCGTTTTTTAAACTGGCTGTAAAAAGTAAAACATTAACAACGGGAAAATTTAGATCAATTCAAGACTAAAAAATTAAAAGTAACAGGAATTGAGTAAAGATTCTGCCTATTCATGACCTTACAATTAACCGAAACTAATTAAACATTCTGCCTATTTCTGAAATAAGAGTATCGGACGAAACATTCAAGTAAGTCGCAATCAATATTCAATAAGCCCTTTTCCTGGAACCCTCACGACCTTTTCATGGGAACCTTTGATGACTTCAATTTCAGGTTCAGCTCTGTCCAGCCTTATCTAATGACAGAAATTGCTCATGATAACAATATCTATAAAATAATACAACACGAAAATTAACCACAAATAAATGGAAAAATAAAGCCAGTTTCAATGATTAAACCCCGTAATGTAGTAAAGTACTTATTTTTCTATTTAAAAAACTGCGGTTTTTTTTCCTTCGTTTTTTTAAAAAAAAGAAACTAGCAATTTTTAGGACCAAAATATTGAAATCCTATATAATTTGACTTAATTTTTTTAAATACATTTTCTTACCAACAAATAATTTTACAGGTTTCTGATTTATCTCTAAAAGGAGATTAAAATATAAAAAACCAACTGACTGAATATTAATAGCAAGTTTTGATAATTATAACACATTTTCAAAATAAGTTTTGAATTTAATTTATGTACCCAGAGTCGTCACGGGGGTGGGTGGATGCGGATCGCTCCCCGTGACACTATCACAAGGGGTGACACCAACATGTAAAATTCTGTTGTTCCCATTATTTGGCACTGTTAAGACTCGGATGAGGTGTACGGATTAGTCTTGAAAGGGTGACACATTGCTTACTGCAAAAGGTGACGCCAACCTTAGTGACGCCCCTGTGTGTGCCTTATGCCTATGCTAGTTACATCTGTGTCAGAATAAAGGACCAATCTTGAAGGATCTCACTATAAAGAATAAAACTAATGAAAATTAAGGAAAATACTCGAATTATCTCAAAATGAAGTATATAAGTAACCACAATAAAGGATCATACTTAAAGTGTCCCAAATTATAAAACTAATCAGAATTAATGAAAACACTCGAATTATCTAAAAATGAAGCATATAAGTAACCACAATAAAGGATCATACTTAAAGTATCCCAAATTATAAAACTAATCAGAATTAATGAAAATACTCGAGTTGCTGTTCCGGCCGCATGTATCAACGGAAAATCGGAATGAATTAATCCAAATGTCGAGCGTGGTGTCGAGAGACATGCACCCTCGGCTGGCGTACCGAGAGTCACGGGTTCGAGTATATGTGAAGGCAGGGATTCGTTGCTAAGGGTGTCCCTGGGTCTACCCAGCTCCGAATGGGTACCTGACGGCTGGGCACTGTGCCACACAATCCCCGAGGCCTGTGAACGTTTTGTCACTTGCTAAGAGGCCAGCATTGTCTGTGCGTTGTTAAAAGAACAAAGGACGCAATAATATTTTTCTCAGAAGCAGCATGTGTAATGTGGGAAAAAAACAATTAAGGATTTACTGTAAATAAACAATTTTTGAGGGATAACAGGAACAGCTCGCATTAAGATAAATCCTGACCTAGAACATCAGGAACAGTAAACGCCTTAGATTTGTGAGCGTGAATTCGCAAACAAAGTAACAATTGAGGTTATATAAAGAGACACTGAAAAGATGCAGCCTCATAGATGAAGTCAACTTCTGAGATACTGAACTCTGAGATCATTCCTCTGGCCGACTATCGCGAACAATGTTATGGTAATATTGTTGCGAAGCTTGGGATTTTGAAAACGAATATGTGAGAGAAATCACTGAGAACTGTTTGATTGTCTACTGTATGCTTGAATTCATTTAAGCATGATCCAGATTTCGTCACATTTTTCGGAAAACTTGAAAGTATATGAATTATATATATTCATTTTTCTTTTATTCACCAATTCGTTAGAAGGAGTTTAACTTTGCCTTGGCTCACTGTGTTTATTTCGTCACTGTCTGGTAAATTAAAATAACGTGATCTTTTTAAATTTTATTATTTTTCTTTAAGTTTAAGGTCTGCCGTAATAAGCCTTTCTCTCCCAGTTGCATGCAAATTTTCAGCCAACAAATGATATTCTTAACAGTCACAGCAATAATTACTCCCCAGTTTTTTTTTAAATTGTCCCTAGTAACCAGGACCAGTCCATTTCAGTCACCTGTGTTGAAAAAACTAACGCTAGTAGCCTCCAGTAAACCAGTTATCAACATTTTTTTAATTCAGGGGTCGTCCATAAATGACGTCACGCTCCTAGGGAGGGAGGGGGTCACAATTTTGAGTCAACGCGTGACGAGGGAGAGGGAGGGGGTTGAAGAAATGTGAGGTCACATCAAAAGGGTAATTTTAAATAAACCTTCCACTTGAATATTTGTTAACTTATAATTTTTATAATAACTTTTCAATTATTTTTTTTTTATTATCTATTTTTTTACCCTGAATGCTTCTCAAAGTGCCGGTCGGTAGGCCATCAATTAGTTTTATGTCAAAATAGCATGAAATGCGTATCTTTTCAATGTGTTGTTCACAGTTCCTCATGCTAGTTAGGAGCGCTAGTATAATGTTGCGAAGCCTCGTTTTATGTGTAGCCTTACCGAAAGTGTTATTATTTCTTTGTTGTCTGCTGCATAATTATATCACTGATCAAGAAATTTGGAATTTGTATTATAATAAAAAAAAAATATTTAGAATTCAGAGGTAATATTTGTATAATGTAATCATTATTATCATAAACTTAAGTTGTTTTGTTTTTTTTAAAATATATGATAAATAGTTAAATACCAGTTCATGATGACATGATCGTTTATTGGAATGTTCCATTTTTTAGTTAGTAAAAGGCTAGAAGAAAATTAAAAGAGGTTAACACATAGATAAATATTCCTACTGCACGCTGTAACAACCCTACAGTCATAAAAGCCTGAGACCAAAAGGCTCACTGGTTTTTACGAGAGTGTTATGAAGAAAACAAAGTAATCATATAAAATTAAAATAACTTAAAGAATAACTGTGGGAACTGTTGACAATTAGTTATTCTACTATTAAAGTCATTTAAAAATCTGATAGCTATTTTAATATTTATATTTTAAGCTACAATAATAGTGAATTTTGTATGTTTTCGATTCAATTTAATAAGTTGTTAATTTTTTTAAAAAATATGAAAGTGTGACATACTTTGGGGGGGGGGGGGTAGCGAGATTTGTGACAGTGTGGAAGGGCGGTCAAAAATGGTTAAAAATAGCGTGACGTACTTCATGGACGGCCCCTAATCTCAGAGCCTTCGAGTTTTTAAATACAGATGTGCTAGTTAGGCCTCCGGAGAGTGGGACGTGGTGGTCGAGAGGTAGCGCTCTCGACTGTCATACCGATGGTCACGAGTTCGAATCCACACGAAGGTGAGGATTTGTTCTCGGGGCCTGAGGAGTCCCCGAGTCACCCAGCTCCGAACGGGTACCTAACTAGACAATAGTTAGGCGGCTGGGGTAATGCGTGGAACCCCTATAGCCGTGGCCCGTGACCGCTGCATCACTTCCCAACAGATCATCTCTCATGGTCTGTGGACGCAATTATCTTCTGCATAGAAGGAGCGTCTGTATATCTAAGATAAGATAAGATAAGAGTCACCATTTCAGATGGAATTAAATTTTAATTGAATGTCTGAACCTTTTGCATCGCGGCTCCTCTTTCAGACACTCCCCCCACACACCCTCTCACACACCCTCCCTCACACTCTATCTCACGCACTCCCTCACTCACTCTTGCACACAGCCCCTCACTAAATAAATCCCTCACACGCTAAATTCCAGCAAACTTACTTTCGATCAAAGTCGCCAAGTTCTGTTCCTTTTTTTTTATATTTCACATCATCCAAGATAAGCTACAGGCCGTACTACAGGCCGTACTACAAGCCGTACTACAAGCTGTACGGTACTACAAGCCGTACTACAAGCAGTTTAACATGCGGTACACCACCAACAACTAATTCCACTCTATACCGAACCTCTTCCGTCTTTAAGGTTCATTAACAGGTTATGACAATTAGACAAACCTTTTATATACAGTCATTACTATTACGTTTATATTCTGATTCTATTGTAATTCATTTAGTCTATATCCTATTTTCCCCCAGTCAAAATAATTTTAAAAAAATAAAAAAATAAAAATAATAAAACAGACAAAGAAAGATGTAGATCTATGTCACATTAAAATGTATACAACTGAGATTATTTCAAAAGTCTGACTTAATTATTTATCGCCATTTTGTGCACGGATTAATATTGTTTAATTAATCTCATTGTTATATTTTAAAACAAGGTTTTGTTACGTATTACAAAAGCCACCAGAGCTGTTTGAACTTAATTATTGATAACTATTTGACCTTTGATGGCGAAAAGAAACTTCTATGTTTGTAACCCCCTCTGTCTTTGCTAATCTAGATGGAAGGGTTTGTTTTTTTTAAAGGTGATTAATAACTAATGAGACTTGTAAATGTAATCGCGTGAAGATAAAAGATGCATTGTTTTGGTATTGCAGAAAGCAATAATAAATTTTGATTAATCCTTTAAAGGCATTCTCTTTTTTTTCACTCCTTAGTCTATATATGTTGTTCTCTGACAATCACTGCATGATTCTACTTTTATAAAAACAAAGACTTTATTTTTTATTCTACTTGGTCATTGTGATATAATATGTAAGCAGATATGTAAGAATATTTCACACACTTTTCATCACTTTTTCTGAATACGACTGCGATATCCTGCTATCGTAAAGATAAAAACATCTTCCTTATTCCATAGGCAAGAACAAACACATACAAGTTTTCTTTCTTTCCGCCCGGTATTCGGGATGGAATGGGTTGCCTGAAGAAACCAGGAAAGCCAACAACTTATCATCATTTAAAACTCTAGTAAGAATACAGGACTAAACACAAACCATAGAAATACTTAGGACGCAATAATCTTCTGTACAGAAGGAGCGTCTGTAACTTATAAGATATCGGTCGTGGTGTAACCTTTTAACCTATATACTTGAGTTGTTGAGTTGTTGAGTTGTTGAGTTGTTGCGGTTAGGTTCTAACGTTAATGTTACCGAATTGTTATTCTAATTTTGTGTCTGCTCTGGTGCTGCGGCCATATTGGTGACGGCTTTCTTGTATTCTAAATCTAAAGTTCGAGCATTAAATTGCTTTTTTTAAAACTTCAACCTTCAGTTCTGTCCACTTTTTTATGTTGTCAAGCCAACTTTTCTGCCGTCGACCTCTTCACCGGTCTCCTTCTACGTTGCCTTGAAGGATGATTTTAGTCAGGCTTGACATAACTCTACTTAAATAGGTTGATAAACAATACGAAAATTTCATAATTTCAGGATGGATTGTTTTGATTTATTTTTTATTTTTTTTTTTGGGGGGGGGGGGTAAATCTGCGTTTATTTCACTGAGCCCCCCCCCCCTCACACACACAACTTTTTCTACCTACATCTGAAATTAGTCAAATTAATTTTGCTGAAAGCCACCTTCCCTAGAAGGTATTACCTCGACAAGGTAAATCTTTTTGTTCAAAGATGAACGTTTTTTTTATATGATCCGGGTTCTTTTGTGGTTATGTTTTAAGCAACATAGGTTTACATACTTCACAAGATACGGTTGCTAGTAAGTTCACGATTTTATATATCATGGTAGCGTTGACCAGTGACGTCATTAGCAACAATGTGTTTGGAGATCTTTATAAAGTAAGACTGGAATTTGAGTAAATTTAAGAAATAAGACAAAAAATATATTGTATAAAATTTTTAATTGTCTTAGCGAGGAAAATTATTAATTTCGGGGGAGAAGGTGTTAAAGCCTTTTTTTTAAAAAGAAAAAACGTAGGACAAAATCAACACAGACAGACGAGATTTCTGTGACAGACAATGTCTGACGTATTTACTTTAAAACCGCGTACGTCCATCCGGCTGTGTCAACATTTACAAACCTAAAACTAAAAGCACACACATCATTACTAAATGAATGGGATTAGTCCAAAATGATGATAGCTAGAAATAATCTCTCAGATTTTGTGCTAATTCTTTTTAAACAACAACTCTCCATACAGCGCACTGCTGGATAAAATACACAGCTTTTTTTTTTTTTCAAATTATAGAAATTAGAAAGATTTGAGATGAAAATACGTAAGCTATTTTTAAAATTTGAATTCCTTAGCAATTACTCTCAGTACCTGGTTGCTTTGTTCATTAAAAAGAAATTTGGGTCTTTTTGAAAAGTTATACCACGATATCTAAATAGCTTTTAGATTTTAGATTCTACATCAATTGCAAAACATTGTTTATAAGAATTCTTTTTTTTTTTAAAATCGAAAAATTTACAGTAAGATTCGTCTCTTCCACACCCTGCGAATTGAGCCTGAATCTTTAACAAAATAAATAGCTTTCAAATAGTCGAAAGCTAATATTTCAAAGTAGACTGGCACAATATGACATAATATGATTGTAAAATACGAGATGGTTACCTAATTTATCGTTTTCTAAAATCAACATTACTGAAATTGTTTACGTCTTCACCGTTAGTTTTCATCATCATTAAAGATTTTCACAAACAAACGAACAAACACACGTTTAAATTTATATATGTACAGTTTAACCCCCCCTTCCCCCACCCCACACACACACAAAACAAACAACTTAATGATTGACCATAAAGCATTGACGCTAGTTCCACAAATTAAAATTCCCTTGCATAACATGAAAAGGTTTGTAAATGTCAAACAATCTACTTTGACAAGTCTTACCAGCCCAACTGGTCTGGGAGACTTTTCAAACGTTCGACTGTCACGCCTCCCAGGGGAAAATCAGGTGGACTTTATGAACATCCATTTTTCATGGGGATTCCTTTCGTCATTTGATGCCTCTTATACTCTCGTCTGTGTGACCTGTCTCCGTTTACATCTTGCAGATTTTGTCTACGTTTTTATTTGGTGGTTTTGAAAGACAAAATCGATCACTTTAATGACCTAAATGAAGTTTAGAAATGGGTACTTATATATATATTAGGGCTGCGGAAATTATCGATTAATTTCTCGATTAATCGGTAAAATTTTTATGGATTAAAATTATTTTAATCTATAAAATAGTGATTAAATTTAAAGAAAATTTTTTTAAACAATTTTTACGATTTTTTAAATAAATAATTAAATATTAATAATGAACAATAGTTCTCTTTATTTACCTACAAACTTCTCCATTGAAAAAAAAAAGATTTTTAAAGAGTAAACTTTAAAAAAAAAAGCTTTTTTATAAGAAAAATGATATAAAAAATTAAACGTTGTTTTTTTTCTTAATTAACAAGAACAAAATTCAAATTCATTGACATTATGTTGAAAGACTTATTATACTTATATTCAAATTTTAAAAATGTGAATTGCCTGTTTTTGTTACTTCCCTTGAAATTTTCAGTTTGATTACGTCATACATCTTATTTTTAGCTTTTATAAAAATTATCGATTAATCATTCGGTAATTTTTCAAAAGTTAACGATTACATTTTAATTAATCGATAACAGCCCTAATATATATATATATATATATATATATGTATATATATTAGGGCTGTTATCGATTAAATTAAATTTAATCGTTGACTTTTGAGAAATTACCGATTAATTAATCGATAATTTTGTGAGGCTAAAAATAAAGATGTATGACGTCATTAAACTGAAAATCTCAAGAGAAGTAATAAAAAGAGGCAATGGAATTTTTTTTATTGAGCTATTTTTAAAACATATTTAGCAATAATAATGAGTTAAATAACACATTTAAGTTTAGGCACTTGGATGAAAATTTCAAATTAATTTTAAAATATACAAGTAATACAGCTATATAGAAATTGTTTGATGATTAACAAAAACGTAAAGATCATCTTTGTATCCCATATGTTCAAAAGTTGTGATTTTTAGCGCATGTTCGAGAAGTCGAATGCGCTATTGCACCCGTTTTGTCCGTCCGTCTGTCATCACCCTAGATCTCAGCAACCATAAGTCCTAGACCCATGATGTATATATGTTTTTTGTATGTCCTGACCTGCCATTTGTGCATCAACACTCAGTTACTCGATCCGTTAAAAAACCCCGTTAAAACTACCAAAAAACATTGCGAATCGAGAGATAACACTGGCGCAGGCAACGACCGCCATTGCGGAAGTCGAATACATCGTTTTTCAAGCATTGAAGAGTTAAAGTTATTAGTTAGTGGTGCGAAAGCGTGCAAAAGAATTAGTTTTTTTTTTTTGTTGACGTCATTAGAATATGTGTAAAAGTTTAGAGAGTTTTACGTCATCATTTGTGGTGACTTCAATCAAGATCTTAGCGGCCCAGGGGCAGAAATTGAAAACTTTTTCGAAACAAGCTTCAACATTCAACTACTTTCAACAAGATTGGCAACCACGATCTATCAAACAACAATTGATGGAGTATTTGGGCGATTAGCTGATTACAATTTAGAATGTTTCATTTATGAGTCCTATTTCAGTGACCACAAACCACTTGTAGTTAGATTAAAGA
>MUZC01000114.1:264030-283383 GCA_002072015.1 Radix auricularia | reverse complement strand
CTATATATAATTCTGACTTAGCATTTGTGATTTTCGCATTGGATATTTAACAGCCATCTTCGTATTTGGATTTAAATTGTAATACATCAATTGGGCATACAATAGGTATTTTAGAATAATAAATTTACCCATGATCTTCGAATCGGACTTTGTTAACTGTATTTTTCTAATTAACAATTTAGCCCAAATGTTCCGCAATGAAAACATTTTGGTTTCATTTTTATTATTACTTATAAAATATTTGTTTACAAAGTGAGCGCTTCCCTTTAATCATCCAGGAGTTTGAGTCCATATACACTAAACTTTAAGTAAATTATAACGCACATCGCTGAAATGTCAGCAAACCCAAATATATATATAAGCTACCCAAAATGCCTTCATTATCAGTGTAAGCCACCCAAATACACTCTACAAGTGGACAACAATTCTTAAACATACACCTGAAATCCACTCTAGTAGCTTCAGCTCCCAGCCACCAGATACACGCTAAGCTGACTCCAAGCTACCTACACTGCCATCTAGCAGCCACCAGATACACGCTAAGCTGACTCCAAGCTACCTACACTGCCATCTAGCAGCCACCAGATACACGCTAAGCTGTCTCCAAGCTACCTACACTGCCATCTAGCAGCCACATATTTACATAATCATTCGCATCGTCTAAATTTAAAACTATCACTGCATGAAAAGTTCTAATTCCGGTGAATAATTTTGTGATTCATTTCTGATTTTTTAAAATTAAAAAATAGCTCCTCTACAGGCTGATTGTCGTTCGTTCCCTGCTACAGTCCCTACTAGAGCCATTACTGTCGTTTTGATGGCTCTATTATATAAAGCCTTACAACAGTATTAGTCATTAACTGTGTTGTCTGGTCTTTCGTTAGTTACTTCTACAACACAAACATACTTCAATATTTTTGGGGGGTTTTCTTGGGTTTCGGCAAGTAGTTGGACAAGGGCCAGATTGATAGGATTTAAGTATTTTTGGAGTGCTTCGCCAAAAACTAATGGTCAATCATTTCTAGATAATAGAGGGTCACTGATCCAAGTTGTTTAGACCCGACTATTGGTAGGGCACTTAAAACACGTGCTTTTTTTTCAAGTCAAGCCAACTTTAAATCATTTTGTTGATTACTGACTACTGGTTTTTGAAGTTAAACTCAAACAGTGAATCCTAAAGATTATTCATAGTGTTATATTTTTAAAAATATTATTTCTTCATAAATCTTTATACATAAAAATGAAAGTATGTATGTATGTCCTTTATAGCTGACTAAACCATTCATCCGATCACCATGAAACTTTTGGAGACTTTTGAGTAGGCCTACACGCCCAGGATGATAACTGGCAATTTTTTTTTCTTCAAAATTTAAAACGCATGGGGTGCCGGGGGCCCATGATGTATTTTATTTTTATTTTATGAGCTATATTAAAATTAGTTTAAGCGGTAGCTACTGGGTGAATTGATGGATCATAACCAAACTTTAAATTTAACAACCAGGTAACCAATATTGAAATACTATAGGGCAAAGGTTTTTCCAATGTTCATACCTTCGGGTCTGGGGGCCAAAAATGTGTTGTTTTTTTCATAAACGTTTAGAATTTTATTTCCCATTCATTGATGAACGATTTTGACAAATATAGATAAATATGTACATTATGAAATTGAATGAATTGCAAAAGGGGTTTTAAATGTTATACCAGGCACCAGATGTGCCACTGAGGCTCTTACTGTCGTTTTGTGTGTGTGTGTGTCTGTCTGTGTGTGTGTGTGTGTGTGTGTGTGTGTGTGTGTGTGTGTGTGTGTGTGTGTGTGTGCACGCGTGTGAGTGCGTGCGTGCGTGCGTGCGTGTTGAGTTGTTGTTGCTTAAATGAGCTATATAAAAATTATTTGATGCGTTAGCTAAAGAGTAAACGAATGGATGTTAACTAAACTTTGTACACACAAACTTGTAGCCCATATTAAAATACTAAAGGCACTGAACTCCTAATGTCTATTACCTCGAAGCTGGGGACCCCAAATGTATTTTACTGTAAAATTGGATTCCCCATTCAATTTTACACGATATTGAGAACTATAGATTGAATACAATGGCAATAAAAAAATTAATTATCACTCATTTTGGGGCCGAGCTCTTAATATATATATTTTTTTTCTTTTGTAAACTCTTTAATTATTACATTATTTATCCGTTTTTAAAAAATTATACTTGGACTGTTTTTTTGTTGTTTTTTTTTGCTCACTTCCACGAAGGTTTCTGACATGATTGATTTTAAAACAAACTCATTGTTTTCTTTAATTAAATGTATTCATTTTTACTGAGCTCCTTATAACGCACCACGGATCTGCTAGTTATCAATAAAGAAAAATCTAAGCAGGTTTTTTTTAAGGTTGTCGAGTGTTCCCCTAATATCTTATCTAATACAGACACTCCTAAACAGAAGCTTATTGCGTCCTACACCTATCCATGTTTTTTTTATAGTCTTGAATTTTACTAGAGCTTATTAGTTGATAGTGTGTTTATTTTGCTGGTTTAATCAAGCCACCCATTCCATATCCGAATTCCTGACAGGAAGAACCAGCTATTGTATGTTTTGTTCTCATTTAGGGGTGTACCGGATTTCAGCTCCAGACTCCGGCCCTTTTTATAAATCTGGCACTGGCCGGATTTCACTTCATAAATCTGGCCAGATTTTTAAAAAATTGAATCTGGTAGTTACTGGTAGTATAGTCCTAGTTTTAACTGAGGGTTGTATTAAATTATCTTTGCGTTGTATCTCCACAACTTTAAATTAGTACTAATGGCCTAATGTGTTATTACTACTTTGTTCTTCCCCATTTTTTCCCAAAGGAAACGTCTCAGGATGGCTGAAAAATTCCCTCCCTCGAGATAAGGGGTGAAAACCCACTGAGAGCGCAAATTCTTGCTACGTCAATGCCTGCCATTATTTATTTTTAGCGCATTTTCGAGAAGTCGAATGCGCTATTGCACCCGTTTTGTCCGTCCGTCTGTCATCACCTTTGATCTCAGCATCCATAAGTCCTAGACCCATGAGGTATATATGTATTTTGTATGTCCTGACCTGCCATTTGTGCATCAACACTCAGTTACTCGATCCGTTAAAAAACCCCGTTAAAACTACCAAAAAATATTTCGAATCGAGAGGTAACACTAGCGCAGGGAACGGCCGCCATTGCCGGAAGTCGAATACATAGTATTTCAAGCATTCAAGAGTGGTGCGAAGGCGTGCAAAAGAATTAGTTTGTTTTTTTGTTNTGTGTAAAAGTTTAGAGAGTTTTACGTCATCATTTGTGGTGACTTGTAGTTAGATTAAAGAGAAAATAAATTTTTTTAAAATGTAAAGAAATGACTTTTAAATAAAAAAAATGTCAGGTATATTCATTACACAAGAAAATTCATAAAAATATGTCTAAAATCTAAACACAATTACTGATAACTACATAATGCTGATATCTAACATAAGTACTGATACATAATACGAAAATGCGCTAACACGTCCTGAGTTCCAAAAGGGACCAGGCTTAACATGATTTTTTTTTAACCAAAGCTTTTTTTTTTTTTTTTATATATTACTAATCAATTGTCATCGTTATATTCTGTTTTCGAAGGGCAGTGGTTGTGAACCTTTTTTGGGGCCGCTTGCTCAAAATTCAACCAAACCCCACCTATTTATAGTAACATGACAAATTGAGGGTTTGGTTTAGTGGTTTTGATAAAGGCAGTAATATTTTAATCACGTGCTAGCTAATAAGGCTCTGTGTTCCCATTTTTGCACGGGTTCCATAGCTTCGCCACTACTGGCAAAATTTTGTTGTGATACTTCTTCAGCAAGGTGTCTAAATGATGTCTTCATTTGTGCAAATTATTCCAAACATTCTGATATACCGGTACGTAATATATATTATATACATACATACAAATACCCAATTGACACCATTCCAGACATTAAATGATAAATGCGCTTTCTTTTGTTGAACAGAATTTCAGTTTGAGAAATGAACAATTTTGAACTCGTGACACAAATTTTGAACTTTGAAACTTCATCCATTCACTTGCTTGACCATTAACATGCATAGATCACCTTTGTGAACACTTTCAAAATTGAGACAAAACAAGACAAGACTCCAATTAAAGAAATATTAATTCAACAATTTTTTTTTTTTAAATTTTTTTTTTTATTCATACAAGTATGTATAACTGGGAGGATTTTTCAAAAAAAAAAGAGAAAGAAATATGGCACAAATCATTTTCTATCAACTGGTTAACTTGGGAAAGAACAATAGAAATATTGTTACATGGAGAAATAAAATGGCCTGTAACTGTAAGTTGTAATAGAGACGAGGACGAATTTCAGTTGAAAATTGATAAATTAAAAAAATTTGAAAACATTATCAATTTTTGATAAGTTTATTATTTTAAAAAAAATGTTGCCTTCTTTTAAAAAGTAATTAAATTATTTTGTATTTTTAACTTAAAAAGCGTTTGTTTTCATTGTTATTGTTAGGTTTAAAGTTACAACTGAGGAGGTAGATGATTTGAGTGTGGACATTCTTCACCACATAGCAAACACTGAAGCCTATTCAAGCATAAAATAATAACAAAAAAATATTTAAAAAATTAGAATTAGAAGCCAGACTTTCGTAGTGTTGTTCAAGTGAATGACTCTCTAGATCAAAACCAAAATGCTCATCAAAGCAACAAGGAACAATATGTACCGACTAAACTTGTTTTTGTTTTAAAACAATCTCCACATAAAACTTTTTTTTTCAAGCAGTGATGTTGACAATAAACAGAACAAAACAAAACAAAAATTATAAAATATAATGATTAAGAAAACCCACAACAAAACAACAGATTTGAAAAATACATTGTTTTCATTATGCAAATGAGGCAGATGCTTAAATTGGTAATTTAATAACATGAATATATATTTACAATATTATAAAGGATGTTATTATCATCATATAAATGTATGATTATACCCACTGAGTTTTATTTGAATTAAAAGAAAGGAAGTTAGGTCCAGGGGCGGGGCGCAAACAGGACGGTTGGCAATGAGCAGACAGGCATCTCCCTGATGAGCGCAGATTTTCTGAGGTAGATTAAAATTGACGATGCCTGGCTAGTCTATTGCTGCTAAAATACAGACAAACAAACAAGAGAGGTTGGGGGCGTGTGGGGAAAACAAACAACAAACTACTCAACTTAACTGCAGGTGGAGGTAATCACACTATACAGAAAACATTGCTATAGTATGTCCTTAGCTTTGACAATGATGTCTGTTATACGTTAACAAATTACATTTTATTCATATACTGATTGAATTTTAGTATCTTATTTAAAACTAGGTTTTCCTTACTGTGCACATAAATTGTCTGAGAAATAAGAAAAAAACAAGATTTAAATATAACTTTCAAATGCTTGCCTTCCCCAGTGGCTTACAAGGAACAAAATTTTTGTCTGAATCATTCAGGAAAGGATACACAACAAATAATAAAATATTGCTGTCTGACAAGGGGTGAGGAGTGTGTGTATTTATATATATATATATATATATATCTTTATGGGAGGTTATGGGGATAGTATGTGTGTTTAACTATTTGTTTTAGTTCTAAAATTAATAACCCAAAGTGAATGAAAAGAAAAAGTGAATTTCTTATTTTGAGAATGTAACAATTTCTCTACAGTTAAAGTTTAGACAAAAGAAGATTGAAAACGAAAAAGAATACATAAGCAGACACAGAACATGGGCAAGATTAGAATGAGCTCAAGTTAGGTAACTTCAACAAGTCCACTTCCTGTCTAGGGTTTATCTATCAACCATAGAATTAAAAACCCACCAAAATGGTCATTTAACATTGTAGGAAAATTTACATTTTTTTAAATGTAGAAATATTTAGGTCAAAATAAATCTAAAATTAGTTTTAGGGATAAAATATAATTATACAATGAAAATTTATATTTGCTTATTAAAATTTGAGCAAAATAAAACTGGCTCTAGGGTGCAGATGGCATGCTGGGTTAAGAACAAATAAAATAAAGTTCTTCAAATTTTGTCACAATCATAACATTTGGAATTTGAATGAAAGTTTTAATATCCTCCAAAATGTGTATCTATGTCTCTGTTGCTATTCTCTTAGTTAAAAAAAAATAAATAATTAATTTGTTTTTAAATTTAAATAAAACAGTAGTTTCCAATGTGAATGCTTTCCTTCCCCTATTTCAACAAAGTCATATCGTTAGTTCTTCACTAAACACAGGATGACTTATGTCCTTATGTATTGATGATGGTTTCCATGAACATTTCAACCACCAACTGCTAAAGGTTTCTACCCCACATTTTGAATCAAAGTGTGGACCATTGAACCAGGAAGATTCCATGTTCACTTTGGACCGCTTAACCCTGCAGATTTAAGTAATTACCCAGTGACCAAACGTATCACTTGTCTGACAATGGAATTGTACAGTTTCAAGTGCATTACACAATTACAAAGTCATTTGTCGGACGTGGGTCTTAAATAAAATCTCTATAAAGAACTCAGCTATGCCATTTTGGCTTTGCTGACTACAATTGTGACATGGAAATGGAAAGGTTGAGCAATGGATTTGACAATCAAAACTTTTTTTGTTTGTTTGTAAGACAGTGGCATTGAATGAAGAAGAAAATAACAATATCAAGCAACCTTTTTATATCAAAGCAAGACACCTGAGTTTGTAGTTTGAAAAAATGTGTATCATTTTAATTGTATAATTAATGGTTCACCTGAGTTGAACAATGGAGATCTAATGTCACATGACCAAAATGTACAGTTATGTACAAGTAAAAAAAAAACCAACCCAATAGTTTCTTTAGTTAATACAAAAATCTTGAATTTTTTAAATTCACCAATGACTGAATGATTTCTAAACGTGCAATAGTGTCTGTTTTTCATCTAGCTCTTTGATTTTATCTTTCTATTAAGTTATTGCTGCATGATCAGTCAGTGCAAGGAATGCATACTTCCACAGTGATAACAGGGATTTTAATTTTTACTAAAGCCTTGATAGGATTTATTAATTTTGCTTCAGATCAAATTAAAATCTAATTAAAAATAAATTGCTGTCAACAGATTTTAGGTAAGTCAATGCATTTTTGCTGATGTAACCCAAGTGTTTTTTTTTTTTTTAAATGTTTGTTTCATAATGTTAAAGTTGATAAGAGCACTGTGTTCCCAAATAATGTATCTAAAATTACACACAAAAAACCTTTTTCTTTAGGAACAATACAACTTAAATGTAGCATTAAATTTTAAGAAATTAGTATGTTTTAGTAAGTCAAATAACATGTTTTCAAACCTACAGATGAATAAATATATCATCAATAAAAAAAAAGAATGACTTATTGCTTCATCAAATTAATATCCAGGTAAAATGTGATTTTCCCCCCTTAATTGACAAGTAGATCCAATGACATTAGAGCCGGCATTACAATAAACATTTTATATTAAATTAACAGTTAAGATTTTTTAAAGAATTTAATTTTTAAAAATCCGAACACTAAAATACACAGAACAAAAATAATAAAGAAAAAGTCAACATTATGTAATACAATTGGTACCTAAAACTGTACGCGATACTCCCATACAATTATGATGACGTTAATGATTGAATGAAAACTACCAATATTTTAGTGCTTAATTATTTCAGCATAATTTTTGTAATTGGTATGCTTGCTTACTCTTAGATTTTTCTTGGCTTAGATTTTTAAACAAAAAATTATTAGAGGGACAATGAAGACACAATTTTATGCAACTTGTTTTTTGCTTTCTCCTGAGTTAAAATTGGTGACAAAAACGAGAAAAAAAGAAAATAATGTAATTTTAAATAAAATGACACAAGCAAATGTAGTTTACAAGCCTGGCCAAGGCACTCCAAGCTCATAACAACACACAAATAATGAAAGTTAATTATACATGTTGTATGTACAGCATTATGTTCACACAACAGCACAAGACAACCTGTCTATGAGCATGTTGGTGTCAATCAAAGAAAATAAGAAATCTAATAGGTTAGTTAATATATAGTAAAGATATATATTTTTTTTCTTTTGTCTGTCTTTTGGTTTAAATAGAATGCCTAATGCAAAGTAGACCATTGCAAATTCTAAAATTTAAGTATAAAATATCAAATACAATTTATTTGTTCTATGAAACATGATATCTAATTTTCATGAGTTTTCACAAAATATTATGGAAAGCCTAGCACAAGAGACAATTCTTTTTCTTAAATTTGAAATGAAAGAAAACGCCATACTGTACTGCTAACTGCCAGACAATCAACTGAAATCAAATGTCTTTTCTGAAAAAAAAATATTGCTAAAAACCTGGCACACCTTACAAAAAGATCAATGTGTCATGAATATACATGATTTTTATGAGCAAAACACTTCAATAATAATTATACATGTATTCAATGATTATTCCACACTTGGTACAACCTGAGGGTTTCTGAAAGAAGATAACAACTAGGCTCTATTTTTGTGCTTACCACATAACTTGATATCTGTAACAACTTTACAAGCAAATCCAAAACTGTAACTCTGATGTTACATTTCACACGTGGTCTGAGCATTTTTTTTTTTAGGGACAAGGATAAATTTAAAATTATTATGATTCATAATAATAACAAGATTTTATAACAAGACAATATTCTAATTTTCGTTTTATTTAAAAATTAGCAATTATCTCCCCCACCCCCCTAAAATCAATTGAGATGACACCATCTCTAGCCACAGCCAAAACTTGTTGAAAATACAACTTGAATGTGACTTGAAATAACCTAAATGGACTTGTCTTTTTTTTGAAGCAATTTATTAATTTTTTTCCCCCATTTCTTTCATAATCTTTGGTAAACTTATAAACTCCTAACTTGTGGCTATGTCTTTTTTTTCTTCTTCTTCATTCTTGAAAAATATTATATCTTTTTGACTAACGTTTGCATTTTGATTACATCGAAGTACTGTTAAGGCCTGTTACATGTGTTAAAACCTTATTTATCTGCTAATAGCATCATATCCTTCACAGGCCACATATGAAAGAATATAATTTTTTTTAACTGAAATTTTTTATGTCTGAAATTACGACAATATCTTTTTTACACTTGTAAAATGTGATAAAAGTTTGCATTGTAATTCTAGCATTAGAAAATAAATCTAATTTTGTAAGAAACAGATGTTAAAAAAATAATTTTTGAATGACTTTCAGGTAATAGCCACAGATACATGGGAAGTAGTTATTTTTAATCTGTATGACTGTTTGGGTTGTAGATTTAACATATTTTTTATTCTTCCTGGAAAATATTAAATTTTGTTGGCCAGTCCTAATTAAGGTAAGGGATGAAAGTCTACAGAGAACCTTTCTTATTTTGTGTATTAAGAACAGCATGTTATCAATATTATCATTAAAGTCAACATATTCTTAAAATTTTAAACTTTAAGTTTGGATTATTAAAATTTATTTCTAAAACAAAATAGAACACTGTGAATATATTTATTTGATAATAATAAAAGTTATGAATTTTTTGTTATCCCATATAATTATCACTTAAACCATTAACTTTATCAAACACACATGCCCCAAACATTTATGTAATTCGTTATTGTAATATTTGTCCTTATAGTTTTATGAAAAGAAAATAAGCCAGATGTATAAATTAAAAAAAAATAATTGATAACTGTTGTGTGCAAAATTAATGTTACCTTTAAATAACCTCTGTTAGTGAAAATAAGACATAATTAAGAAATTATTATTAAATTCCTTGTTTTACAGTTCATAACCACCCAAAACTGCTATGCAACAAAATATGATAAACCTCATCTACCCCTGTCACATTGCAGGTTCCTACTATAACCGCCATGACCCATAGACTATAGAAGAAAGTTGATCAAGGTCAAAGAGGAAGCACGATGGCTCCCATCACCCAAGATGCACCCCGAAATCACTTATCCTCCCTGATATTTGACCAAAAAATTAAAAGTATTCTAACTGCAGTTTTATTTCAATGTACTGATTGCATAATGATAGCAGACATTTTGGAGCGTTTTCTGGAATACAGCAATACATGCTCACTCATTTCAAAACAAATTTAATGAAAGCCAAGTATTCTTGAAAGAAAAAATATCCTTGGGTCTCATTGCAACTAAAAACCTGATTTAAAAGCAAGGCGATGCATGGGAACATTAACAATTGTACAATAAATCACTTTGCAGATGTATCCCTGATTGGTGTTTATAACAGACAGTACACACAAGAAAATAAACGAGATAATGTCTAGGATTTGATACTTGCATTTTTGGAATAAAATAATGTAATGTAATAGTCAATCATTTTCTTTCTTTTTATAAATTGATTTTTAGTGCCTTTATCTTTTTATCTTATATGATACAGAGGCTACTTCTGAAGATTATAGCGTCCTATGTTTATCTTTCTCTTAAAGAATAGTTTTGTACCAGCCATTTTGGTACCAAAAAAACTTTTACAACTGTTGGATACAATTAATATAATTATAATAGTATTTTACTAAAAATGTAAATATTTGAACATCATTTATGACCTGCAACAAAGAGAAAAATATTTCTCTCAATATTTTTAAAAAATAATTATATCCTGAGATCCTATGAGAGGCCATGGGGCTCTTTTTTTAAAAAAAAAATAGTTTTCTATAAATTATTAATTTAATTTATAAAAAAACGAAACAAATAAAATATTGAAATAAAATAAGTAAAGCCTTGCATAAATGACATCACACACATAGAAAAAAATGATGAATTATAATACCAGTATTATCATTAATTGGGGAGAACATTTGGATCCAAGGCATCAATAAGAAAATAATTTAAGCAAACAATTAGATAAACATGCCATAACTTTGCTTGAGTAAATGTCTAATTTCCCTTGAATAAATCACCTCCAGCTTTCAATAAATACATTTGGACATATATAAATTATAAAAGAAGTTAAATTTTTTTAAAGTTCGCTTCGCCTTCTGTTCCCTATTTGTTCCATCAATTTTTAATTCCTTGTGAGAATGAAACATATACTTTTTAAAAAATTTTTTGGTTAAATGATTAACTTTTAGAAATTTCAACATCCAGCAAAAAATGAATTTATTTTTTCAAAAACAGTAGGATCTCTTTGGCTAACATTCAATGTAAACACTTTAAACAAACACCCATTATAAGTTGTCTTCTCTCAGATGAAATCTCAAACCATCCAAGATCCATCCCCCCGCCCCTTTTTTTTTAAATCACCAGAATAAATGTTGAAAAAAGTTAATATGAAACTCAACAAACAAAGACAATGGAGATGGCACATAACTTCATCACTGTGCGCTTGTCATCATTAGAACTTTGTACAAACACAGAAAAGAAAAAAAACCTCTTGTTATTTAGGATTATTAAATACCACCGTGTATGAATGCGAAATAACATAGTTTCAAAGTGATAATAATAATAACAATTTTAAAAAATTCAAACATGGTCTTACAGCAAGCATTGAACAAGACTTAAAATTGTACTCTTACTGTACTGTAGTGTTACTGTAATTCTACAAATATTTTTGTTTTTTCTAGTTGATTCATGTCAAAATACAAGCCAGTAAGCGTTGATGAAAAAAAAAGCCATGAAGTATCAGTGTACATCAATCAGTGAACAAATAAAAACAAGAAATATTTTAACATTTGTACAGGTTTCCAAGACCAAAAAGACAACTAATATTGTACAACATGTCTTACAAATAATTCATCACTTGAGATCCATCAGTGATCTTTCCAAAATTATTGATAATAGATTTTTTTTTTAAAGTGCAGTCAATGAATTGAAAGATTTCAATGTGTTGAATTCTTGGTGGTGTTTCCCAACCTTCACAAATATCTCAAGTTAACCTAAACAAGTTGGCAGAGGAATTAATGAAAGGTGGACCAATAAAAAAAAAAAAAGACCTGATATTTTTGTGTCTTAAAGTTTGTCCTAAAAATGTCTAAAGGTTAAAGGTTAGCTACTAAAATGTGAGATAGTCCAGAAGATAGCCACTTTAATATGTGGGACCAGATTTTGTCACTGATAGTCGATGGCAGTTATGCAAGGACTCCTCACATCGGCCACGCCCTTTCCATCAAACTTCATCAAACGGCCAGAGAGCCCTAAACTACATAGCTGAGCCCTAAAGATGTGTCTTTGATTAAGTGCCATTGAAAAGGGTGTCAAGAGTTTATCCCAGACTTCTTGACTCCCCGACACAAAACAAAAAAACACAGGACTTTTTTTTTTTGGGGGGGGGGGGAGGGGCCACGACAATCTAGGTCAAGTCTTAGCTATCTGCGTTTCGTTTCTTTACTTTCTTTCCCTATTGGTTCGCCCCAATCCGAGGCTAGTAAAAACGTGAAAAGTGGGTTACGGTGCGACTAAAATACAGGTGATCGATAACATAATAGATGTTTGAAAGGTCGACGCATGTGCTACTAATGACTTTGACCTTATTCGCACCCCCACATACCCCTTCCTATTCCCATTGATTATTTCCCATACTTTTGAAGACATTTTGGGCAAGCGTTAAGCGCTGGTAGTCGGTTGATGGTGGTGGTTACGTTAGTTAAAGGGGATGGTAGCTATGCTACAGGATGGTAGCTATGCTACAAGATGATGCTGGTAGTTTAGCGTCCTATCGTCACGACAGCAGCGAGCTTCACTCACCTTTCCCGCCCCCCCCCCCCCCCCCCCGTAGATGTCTTGCCAGTTGCTGGGTTATCAAATATGACGCTCTAGCTTTGTGATGCCGAGGTGACTGTGATCAATGGTAGAGTTAAAAGACTGCTGACAGCACTCAGTACAACTGCTATGAAGGCTCAACAATGAAATGTGGACGTGCACAAACCTGCACATGACTTTTCTAACACAGAAGCGCGAGATGCCTAAAATTATTGCGTCCTACACTTATCCACAAACATTTTCTGTGTTGCACTTGTAGTGTAGTAGTAGTTGTAGATTAGTAAAGTAGTAGATTGGTAAATTAGTAGATAGCTAAAGAAGTAGATTGGTAAAGTAGTAGAAAGAAAATAGTTTTGTAATGTTTTCCTAGGAGGGTTTCGCGACGAGCATGCTGCACCAGAATGGGAAAAGAAGGGTGGGGATAGGTTGAAATTTAGTAGATTGATACGGTATTTTTTTAAATACCCCACCCACTGATCTCTTGCATTATGTTATTGGTTGCTAAGTCATTAATTTAACATGGCATTTTTTCTCTTCAAGTGTGAAGGTAGAATGTGTGTCCAGTTAACTCTTCAGGGATGAAGGTAGAATGTGAGTCCAGTTAACTCTTCAAGGATGAAGGTAGAATGTGAGTCCAGTTAACTCTTCAAGGATGAAGGTATAATTAAGTCCAGTTAACTCTTCAGGGATGAAGGTAGAATGTGAGCCCAGTTAACTCACGTCCCTGAACTCTTTACTTCTCGGATATGACACTGCAAACCTTTTCAGTGTCTGTTGGGCGGAGCAACGCCCCCCCCCCACCACCCACGGTTCTTATGTTAACGTAAAGCAGTTAGTCGGAATGACAGAAATTATAAGAGGGATCGGCAAAACTGAAGGTTAAAATAAATTACAAACAAATGAGCTGTCTTAGTCTTTCCCATAAATTCTAGAAAAAAAAAAGGCTGGACGAAAATTCAACTCAAAACCTCACAGATTCCTTGGTTTAAGACATTCACAAACACACACCGATTCGGTAAGTAAGAAAGTTGAACATCTCTCGGATGTTGGATGTGTGGGGTGGGTCTGTTGGATGTGTGGGTCAGTTAGGTGTGTGGGTCAGTAGGATGTGTGGGTCAGTTAGGTGTGTGGGTCAGTTGGATGTGTGGGTCAGTTAGGTGTGTGGGTCAGTTGGATGTGTGGGTCAGTTGGACATTTCTGTCAGCAGTTGGTTATTTCTATCAATTCGTTGTGGCTATCAGACAGTACAACCACCCGATCTTTTCACAATAATGAATGGTGCCGTTTGGTGCGAGGCAAGAATTGCTGTCATCTTTTTAAATAGTCTCGGAACAGTGCTACAGTAGGGTACCTGCCTATCAGCACGACATTATTTACCTCAACAGTCGAGCCTCACGTTCCCTGTAAATGCCATGTTAGCTTCTGGTAACGCTTTATATGAAATACAATATGTTATTTTTTCACTATAGAAAATGGCACATTCGTTCTGCTTAGTTAGCTATTAACTCTCTCGAGTCCGACAACTTCTAAAAAAAAACTGAGAACAAATGCGCTGGGCGTACGTACCTCTGATATTTGGACACGAATGTTAAAAGGTTGTGAGGACCGTTGAGCTAGACGCACTGTCTCATATTTATGGCCCGGGGAGGGGGGGTGTTGACTTATTGCTCTGAAATTAAGAACAATAAATCGTCGACGGAAAAAGTCATTGCTAGCATCGAGACGGCGACACTAATTTCCCCAGCTCCTACTGCCTTGGTTGACGTATGACTGTAGTAGGTTAGACGGTGTCCACTCGATGCACGATTTAAGGTTTTCAGGCTGACATTTCGAGACTGTTGTAGTTAGTACTTAGCACTGGCACTGGCTTTAATCACTCACTAAAGGGAAAGTTGTAGTTAGTACTGCATGGGTTTAATCACTCAGCAACGTAAATGTCGTAGTTGGTACCATTAGTAGCTTTACTCATTCACCAAAAGTGAATGATGTAGTTGGTGCCACTACTGACTTTACTCATTCTTCAACGTGAATGTTGTATGTAGCTAGTGCTGACTTTAAGCACTCACCAAAGTGAATGTAGTTAGTATTGGTTTTACTCACTCACCACAGTACATTGTAGTACTGCCTCTAGATACACACACTAAGCTCGCACTCAACAAAGTGGCAGAAATCGCTCAGTTGGCTCCGCACTTAAGTGCAGCGCGCTTGCCATACATTACTAACCACAAAGGTTTCGTAACCCTTTTTTTAAATTCCCTAAACGTCTTGGACCCTCACCATTGATTTTTATGTTTTTCATAAACAAGGAGTCTACAGTCATAAACAGGGGGTTTCCCGGGAAACAGGAAAACGATGCAGTTTTTTGTCATGTCGATTTAAAGTGAGTGGAGTCGTTAACTTCTATGACTATGAACTAGACTCAGATCAAACAAGTTCAACGTTTAAATATAATCGGTTCGGTTTTATTGAGGTCAACTATACTTCAAAGTGTAATGATTGAATCACGTCCCCCCCCCCTTTTTTTCCCCTTTATTTTTTACCTTCTAAATTCCATTTAATTCTAATCCGATAATTTGCAATGCGCCGATGTTATGAATATTTTTTTTATTACCTAGCTAGATTTAAAACTGGAAAATAGTGGCTAAGTCTAACCATCCAGTGGCTAAGTCTAACCATCCAGTGGCTAAGTCTAACCATCCAGTGGCTAAGTCTAACCATCCAGTGTCTAAGTCTAACCATCCAGTGGCTAAGTCTAACCATCCAGTGGCTAAGTCTAACCATCCAGTGGCTAAGTCTAACCATCCAGTGGCTAAGTCTAAATAGCCATCCCTTATATCCACTCACACATCTTTAGTGACTTGGTTTAAAGCGTTATTTCCCCCAAACTTTCTGAACAAACTTCACGCATGCAGGTGCGTTGGAAACTGGAAAAAGGGGAGGGGGGTGTAAATTAAGGCTACTTAAAACAAACGACCTTGAGATTTGAGCTTGGACGCAGAATCGTGTTGTTGGGTCGAATCAGTGCTCAATAAACCATCAGAACAAAGCATCGCCCCGCGAATGTACCTTGACATCTCTAACTATGGAATGGTGAACGGCGGAAAGAGAAAAACGAGTAGGGGTGGGGGAGAAGGAGAGAGGAGTTTTACAAAAAAAAATTGTTTATGAGAGCCTTAAGGTATAACTAAAAGCCGCCATTGTTGTTTATTTGTTAAAATTTCTAAGAAATTTAAAAAAAAAAAAAAAACGCCGTTTCGAGAGTAAAATTATGGACGACTGTTTGCTTGCCATGTCTTGTTTTATCATGTCTAAAAAAAATCAACAAAGGGGAGGGAAAAAAGCTATTCTTGCATCGCTGTTGGTACCGCACCCTGGGAATGGATGGGCGGGCCGCCACCCCCATACAAGACGGGTGATGATGCGTACCATTACGACCTGGCGATGGCCGTTACTAAACGCCCCAGTTAACAAAGCGATAGTCACGTGTTTTTTCTCCGGAGTTTCAGAGGATGTTTTTTTTTTTTAACCCTTCCCCCACCCCAAGGTGGCAGGTCCCTGGTGCTAATGGAGCGGAAAAATGAAAACGCCACTGAATCTATAGGAAGGCCGGGGCAAACGGCCCCTAGTCCCAAACTTACAAGGACATGTCGACATTAAAGGGGACATTTCTTAAAATTTATTTGGGTTATTAGTTTTTGGACCAAGCTGTCACGGACGACGGTAATGGTCGGAAATTATGTGAAGGTTAAATAATTGGTTAGTGGGGAGGGGGGTATTGTTACTGGGGCGGGATGGGACAATTCGATAATAGTTCAGAGACGGGCGGTCATTTCTGAAGGAGTTGACCCGCTCACATTTATTAATAAAGGAATTCGTGGCGACATTGTGGACACTCCAGATAGGCAAGATCCATGAAGGTTGGGGGGGGGGGGTATTTATCTCTCCCTTTAAAAAAAATATATCCTCCTCCTACTAACAAAGAACGAGTGAGGTCTCGCAAGCATTTTCGTTAATAAAGAAAACCTCCCTAAAGTTTCCAGGAAATAAATATTATTCTGAGGTCGTTTCCAAGAAATAAATATTATAATTGTGCAGACTTTTCCAAGAAATAAATATAATGATTCTGAAAGTAGTATTAAGGTCCAAACGAGAAAGATTCACTCACAGACTCGATCCTTCGACAAAGAAAAGAGTTCCTAAAAATATCAAGAAAAATTGCATTTGCGATAATGCCAGACAATCCCAAGAACAGCGAACAACAATACATGACACCCAGCGCTAAAGAAACGGTGTTTACATTATTTCCCTTTAACTGACGGGAATTTGGTATAGTCATTAAGCAGGGGTACTGCGCATCAGTGCTGCCAGCGCTAGGTTTTTCAACCTAGATCTAGGTTTTTTGACCTCGTCTAGGTTTCTAGGTTTTTTATTTCAAAAATAGTCATAATCTAGAT
Source organism: Radix auricularia (assembly GCA_002072015.1). NCBI lineage: Eukaryota > Metazoa > Mollusca > Gastropoda > Lymnaeidae > Radix > Radix auricularia. Next base: position 266,164 of record MUZC01000114.1, on the reverse strand, counting down.
TTTTTTTAATGGTTTTTTTTAAAATATTTTATAGTAAATATTCAGTGTGTATGAAACAAAATAATTTAATATATGCAATTAACATTCCAAATAATTCGATTTTTTCAAAAATAAAAATAAGCAGTATGTAGCAACAGTATTTTTAGCCACTCTTTGATGTTCCATTATTATATCTATCATAATCTATGTCAATGTCTATGGCTCTATGCAACTAAATTCGAAAGATGGCGCCATGGCCATATGTCTGTACAATTCTGGTAGAGCACCAGCTCGATGATGCTTACGCGCACTAATTTTATAGGTACAAGATAAAACAACTTGATTGAGCAAAAATATTCAATTTTATTAGACTATTAGAGGCTCTAAAATTTTCTTCTGTCGGCGATGAGACAAAAAACTCTTAAGTATATGTGGTATTGAGTGTAGGCTAAATATAATCTAATACAAGACTCAGATAGTCATAGTGAACTATTCCAAGAATGCTGACAAGATTGCCAAAGGATTTATAAAGATAATTACATAAACTTAATAAGTGATAAATAAATTCAAATGTAAATATAATTTACAAATAGTTATGTAGAATATATTAATAAATGCCAATGCCAAAACGATTTTGGGGAAGGATGGAATGTAGTCATACTTTTGTGAGATTTGTGACAAAGGGGAGGGGGCTGTTTAAGAACTGTGACGTCACTTTAAAAAATGCGCAACTTTAAATGAAAGCTCCACTTTAATATTTGATTCCTAACTATTTAGTGACGTTTTAAATGGCCTCACACCCTTTACGCTATTGGATTGCACCATTACACTTACACTGAATACACACTTGAATAATACTTGACAATAAAAATTATTTGAGACATGCTCTGTTTGAAATAAGGGGGTGGGGTGGGGTGGGGAGCTTTGTGACGTCATTTTTGTTTATTTTTAGCATGCCTAGGTTTTTTTCTCTTTTTTTCCCTTCTGATCTAGGTTTATTTCGACGTGTTGGCTAGGTTTTTCCTAAAATTGTCGCTGGCAGCACTGCTGCGCATGTCCACATTGGTTATAGCGTAAACATTGAGGGATGGCAGGACACTGACACAGAAAACAATTATAGAGTCCCTTGGTGTGCTGCTGAACCAAGGTTATGGAACTGTCTACTGAAATCACTGAGGGGACGTAACAAAAAAGAAACATTTTGATACGTTTAAAAAAAAAATTGAGCTAAGTTTTGAAAATCAGAGCGCAATGGCGAAGCTAGATAAATATAGAGCGCTATAAATTACTATAAATTAAATGTGACTAACATAATGTAACCACCATCACCACCGTCATAACAACAACTAGAATACAACGATAAAAATTAAACTTACTCATTTCTTCCATTACAACTATTACGGTTTACCTAATAAATATTAATTTGAGAAGTACATAATTATGATAAAATAGTTCTGTAACATTCGGTATACATTAATTATGTCGGATTATTTTTATCAACATACGGCATACGACCGACATATGGCGGGATTTGTAGTAAATTAAAGTTTAAACAATAGTTTTATCAGACTACGAGTTAACTTCTGCATACTAACATTTGAAATGAACATTCTAAACCTATTGTAATAGGCCTGCTTTTTCCCCAATACCCTACTGACATGACCACTATTGCAAAATGTTATAGAACATCACTGAGTCAAGTAATTAATGGCATATGGTAATGAGAACTTGTATCTGCATGTGATAGAAGAACAGCTTTCTTGATTGAGTTTAAAAAGAAATTAAATAAACGTAATTATAATTTGGTCCACCTTTCAGATTTGTATCAAACAGAGAAATAATTATTTAAAAGATGTTTTTATGCACTCTGATACTGACAGCAAAATACTAATGATAATAATACACCATAATGATGTATGGCTACCATACAAATTCATTACTCAAGTATTTATTAAAATACTAACTAGGTGGTTGGAGAATTATTTGTCAGGCTATATTCTGAAATTTGGCTTTGGAAAAACAGACATCACAATATATTTTATATAATACAAAAACATCTGTTTTTTTAAATAGTAAGATAAAATAAATAGATCATTCAAACTTGAATTATATTTGTGAAGGGATTTTTTTTACTTGAAACTCCCTCTATGATCCT
>MUZC01000114.1:235598-263953 GCA_002072015.1 Radix auricularia | reverse complement strand
CCCCCCCCCCCCCAAAAAAAAAAAGTGACCTGTGTGTGCTTTGTCAAAAATTTCCACATGAAATAACCACAATTCACTGCAATTTTTACACAACAAAACAATCAATAAACTAATGATTCCTTTGCAGTTTTTAGAAACTGAAACTAAGGACCAAAGCAGTTGGGCCACCTAGTCGTCAGCACCCACAATACAGTGCATTGGATATTTTTAAAAAAAGGAGGTGACAGTAAAAAATAACAACACCTTTCAAGAGAAAAAACAACAACGAAAAAAAAACATGAATCAGGATGATAGGAGGTGCACAAGTCAGGGGAAACAATCCAATTTTTTTTAAAAAAGGGACACAAATCAATGGATCCTAATATTTGCATATCATGAGGTAGGCAAAGTCCTGTGTAAAAATAATTTGCTTTTTTTTTTTTAATACAAAGGGAACAAAAAAAGATAAATAGTGATTTAAGAAAATAATAATTATTGACCAATGGTTACACAGCGCTTTCAACACACCATTTTACCTGGGTGGTCTCAAGGTTATCATCATCCAATAAGACTGACACATTGCAGGGAAAAATATTTAATGAGGTAGATTTTTCAAAGAAAATAATATTTAGTAATAATAATAATTATTATTATATGTATAATAAAATANTATATCAGTAGTTACAAGTATCTTTAAGGTTTGGGTAGAGGCAGCTATTTATAAACAATCACATTTTTTTTTCTCTCCCAAATAATATTGAGTTGCACCAGCTGATTTTTTCTTTTTTTTTTTTCTTTTTTTTTTTTTTTAAAGTAATAGCTGCTACCACTGGCGGTAATAATTGCTATCACTAAGGGTATTAGCTACCATCACTAGTAATAGTTACCATCACCTGAGGCAACAGAAACCCGTCACTGGAGGTAACAGCCAATATCACTTCATGCAATTGATACCATCACTAAAGGGAGTAGCTACCACCACTTGGTAAATTAAATGAAAGTTAAAAGAATTCCCCAAAATGTGGGCCTGAAGTTGAGCATTGTTGGCAAAAAAATTAAAATATAAAGCTGAGACATTTACTTGCTTTAAAGAAATTTAAGAAGCTAAAGCTACCTGAATGTATGTTGAAACGTGGGGTCTAAAAAGTCTTCATTATTAATAAAACAAAATAGAGATGCAAAGTTTAATAATTTGAAAAAATTAATATATGGAGGAAAAAAATGCTTTTCTTTAATATATATATATTTATTTTATTTTTATTTTTTTAAAAAGGAATTGTTTATTTTAAAATAACAGATTGTATGAAACAAAATTTTAAATTCCTGAGTAAAATTTTAAGGAAAAATAAATCTATATTTACACATGACGGTGATAGTTCATTCACTGACAGTGATAGTTCATTCACTGTTTTCTCTGATCATTAAAAATTTGAATGGCATGAACTCTAAGCCCTGGAGGAGATCACGTGACTGTTTTTGGCAGTAGCTAATTCTTAGTCAGTGAACTGATCTTATTCCTAATCTGTGATGAGATCTAATTCCTAATCTGTGATGAGATCTAATTCCTAATCTGGGATGAGATCTAATTACTAATCTGGGATGAGATCTAATTCCTAATCTGGGATGAGATCTAATTCCTAATCTGGGATGAGATCTAATTCCTAATATGTGATGAGATCTAATTCCTAATCTGGGATGAGATCTAATTCCTAATATGTGATGAGATCTAATTCCTAATCTGGGATGAGATCTAATTTCTAATCTAAGATGTGATCTAATTCCTAATCTGGGATGAGATCTAATTTCTAATCTAAGATGTGATGTAACTCCTAGGAATGGTATAAGGTCTAAACTCTAAACAATCAACTGGGATGAGATATGAACAGTAATCTGGGATGTTATGTTACCCTAGTATGATATGCCATTATTTAATCCTAGTATGCTGTGTGTTCTGACCCCTGTACTGGGGGGAAGTATTAAAGAAATAATAGGGCAGGTGTCTTGCAACAACAAAAGTGATGCACAATTTTGGGGGATATATAGGAAGGGTAAAACAAGTGGTCATGCAATTAAATTTCTAAAATTAAAAAAAAAATAGCAGCTTGGGATTAAGCCTTCTAACCCAACATGTAATTTAAAAGATGAGAATTCAAAAAATAAAGGCAAAGAAAATGGTTCAGTCTTCCAATATGGTAATACACAAGGAGTAAAAGTATTATTATAAGTATGTATATTTTATATCAACAAATTACATGAGGTCATTGGGTTTTTTTTCCCCTCCATTATGTTCTCTTTTAAAAAATGTAAATATTCTGTAAACATTGAGGTTAATGAGGTAAGAGAAATATGTACCATTCTGAGCATGGGGTAGGTTTAAAGAGTTATGTTACCTTACTATTAAAAGGCATTACATTACAGGCGATGACAAATGGCTTAACTGAATACAAGATATTGTTACAAGAAATAAATGAGCAATAAATTTGCTGGATAAAAATATAATTTAAATATCTTTTTAAAAAAATTATATTGATCTATCCCTGACTGGCTGGGGGAAAAATTAAATATTAATTATTGAGGTATTTATTGTGGTTAAAAATAATAATAATAATTTTTTAAAAAATAAGTATTTTTAAAATTAAGGTAACAAAGTAGAGTTTAATCCACTGAGGTAAGCAGCCAAACTGAAATAAAGACAGCATCTGAAATCCCTTGAAAGCCTATGCGATGTAATTTTTTAGTTTGTTTTTTTTCTTTCTAAAAAACAATATTGCTCCATGATGCTTTCAAAAGATAACTCTTTTATGCACACAAAAAAATATATTATGGGAGGCTAGGATGATCAACTCTTCCTTTAGTTGTTTTTTGTGTTCTGCTCCCCAGCCTAAGAAACACAGTTGTTGCTCTCCAGCCTGGATGGCAGTTGTAATTATTATGAGTTTTATTGACCTGAACATTCAAGAAATGATGTCACCCTTGAGATATTTCTTACAACATAGATTGGATAATGAAAATAGCTTGATGGGACAAAGATGAGAACAAGGTCATCGCTAAAAATAAACATTGCTAGTGATAGCAAAATATACAGAAATACTTCTCTTAGTACTTGTAATAGCACATCTTGTAGTTGTAGTAGTTCATCTCTCTCTCTGTAGTTGTAGTAGCAGTGGCCACACGCCAAATCAGCTGTTTTCACTGAATGTTGTCATTCTAATCTTCCTTCTTAATTTCCATCTTATGTTATAATTTTGATCTTCTGGTGCTTTGTTGTTTTTTTGTTTGTAATATTTGTATTGTTTCCATTTCCTTTCAATATCTCTCCTGCCTGTAATATTTTTTTTTAAGTCTAACTTCAGCTTTTCTTCCTGAATTGTAGTTTTAACATCTCAACTTTCTTTTAAGCCACAGGTAACTGAGCAGCTCTACTATTCCTTTTGTAATAGTCAAGAAATGGTTAGTATCAACTCAATACTGTACAGTATTTCAACAAATAATCATAACATGCCCAGACATCCAGGTATTTTCTCAGATAGCTTGTTGAGCCATATTTTTAGATGAGGTGACCAAATTGGAGACAGCCATTGAGCAATATCTTCACTGTCTCATTTGGTCTTTGGTTGAATAACTGAAACAAAACCAAATAAATAATTATAATAACTTAAATTATTAGATTATTTCATTGGATATCCAAAATGTGAATTTAAAATAGAACTAAGAAAAATAAAATTTCAAGCAAATATTATTTCTGAAAATGTAAATTATATTAAAGCCCTCCCAATCCAGTTTTTTTTCAACAAAAAAAAACAAACATCATAATTTATAATTCCTTTGGTACAAATGTCTGAAAAGCCTAGAAATATAATATATCTTTGTAGAAGTGCTGTGTATATCAGTATATCAATAAGCCCAGTGCCCAATACTATACTATAATAATAACAATCGGTAAATCTTAGTTTTTTATATTTATCAAAATTATTCCATTTGGATAACTTATCATGATAAATCCCTTTCTACAGTGTACTAATCTTGAAAATTGTTCAAACAAAATTTGCCCTAGACATTGATGACAATTGAAAATGGTGGCACAACTTTTTGGTCAATTTTTACAACCTTTTTCCATCACAAAACTTAGAAATCAATCAGACAAGCTTATAATGACCATTCAAGAATTATGGCATCATTAGACAAGTAGATAACTGATCATTCAAGATGAGTGAAATCAATTAGACCATCACATTATTGAATGAGTGAAATCAATTAGACCATCACATTATTGAATGAGTGAAATCAATTAGACAATCACATTATTAGATGAGTGAAATCAAGTAGACAATCACATTATTTATTACCTCAGATCAGTGACATCATTAATGTGTAAGTTCTAAGGCTCAAATCTATTAAAATTTACCTTCAACTTTTTGTCACGCACTATATTACTAACACATATGCTGGATACGTTTTGAAATAACCAGATTAATTAATGATAATACATTTTTTATAACAATATACAGCTTGAAAATAAGTCAACATCATGTAAATGTTTAATTTCAACTGAACCATTCTATATAAAGTACAGGTTAATGAACATTGACTTGCCTGTTTAACCCCTACCCCCACCCAGCTCATTACCCACAGCACATCATTTATTAATACATCAAATATGATAAAGCCGTTTTAACACCGGGTGGCTGTCCATAAATGATGTCACTCTACTTTTGCAGATTTCACCCTCCTGCAAATATCCAAATTTATTCATTGGGCAGAATTAAGTCTTTTAATCTCCAACCTCTTTTCTCCCACTTTTAAAAATATCTTACATTATTTATGGATGACCCTGGTGATCACTAGCATATGAACATAGCCATATGACTCTACAACATATATATATATCAGATATAATAACTACTCAAAACAATCAGATAATTTTGTATAAACTATAAGAAATTATTAACAAATAAATAATTGAAATCATACTTCAATATAACTAGGGAACATAATATAATCAGATGCCTTTTTACAAAACATCACTCAATATAATTTAAATCACAAAAATAATGAAAATAATGAAAACACATAGGTTATATAAAATATTTTACACTTTGAAATGGCACTATTCATTAAGTTAGCTTTTCCTAAATTGTTGTGTCCCCACCCCCCAATTCATTTCTTAACTTCGTAAAACAATAATGTAATATAGTTAAAAGTTTATTGGAACACAGCAGTTCTAGTTCTGTCAATTATTTATGATTTTTTACAACAGTTCTAGTTCTGTCAATTATTTATGATTTTTTACAGCAGTTCTAGTTCTGTCAATTATTTATGATTTTTTGACAATTTTCAAATAAAAGCCTTTCTATCTCTTACATCTCATTTTACAAAACTAAAACTACCATCACGAATTGTTATTTTTTAAACTACCATCACGAATTGCTATTTTTTAAACTACCATCACGAATTGCTATTTTTTAAACTACCATCACGAATTGCTATTTTTAAAAAAATTTCAATGAACAAACCTCACACTACTCTTATCTCTATATAATATTTTATCACAGCAATCTCTAAATAACATTTCAACACAGACTTCCCTAAATAAAATTTGATCACGGACTTCTCAAAAATATTTCACCAGTGATCGCCAAATAGTCATGGGCTTCTCTAGAACAAAACAAAAAAAACAACCAACTATTATCAAGGCCTCCATAAAAGTTAAAGTAATTTTAACTGTCCCTAGCTTATGAATTTAAGCGTCAATATGCATATAAAAATTATTAAAGAAAAGGAGACAAAGTTTGAGTACTTACCACTAAGGGGAGGATAGAAATCCTTCTCTGAATGGTGTGTAGTTAGGAATAGTGTGTGGGTACTTGACGTGCCACACGGTGTGGAACATGAACTCAATCTTATCCTGGCAGTGCGTGCCACAAGACGGACACCGGAACGGGTGATCTTCATATGGCATGTGCAAGCTCTCATGCAAGTGAAACATGGTGTAGTCGTAGAAGAAGATGTTACAGTGCTGGCAATGGTGGATGCCCCCGCTGTCAGCTGTCGGGGTTGCGGAGGTGGTGGTCACGTCCCGTTTCCCGGGTTCTGATTCTGACTCGGTTCCAACGGATGTAGGTGTTTTGGGGGGCGGCATCGCCACAACGGCAACCTCCTTGTCCACGGTGGAGGAGGCTGTACTAGATGCTCTTGAGGGTGGGGAGTGGGAGGACTTGTTCATGCTTAAATCCATGACAGAGTCGCAAGGGTAGGACTTGCTGTGCCTGTCGTCCTCTATCGGCCTCGACGGCACTGTGCTGTGCGACTCGTGTATCTCCCTGGACCTGTGTTTGTGAATAGGATGGTGGTAATCTACAGGGCTTGTCTGGCCCTGGATTGGTTCTCTCTTAAGATCCATGACGCTCTCATGATTATATTCCCTGCTTGAGCTTTCATCCCGGCGTGAGCTGGCCATCTCCCTGTCCCCTTCGTGATCGTGTTCGAACTCGCGAGGCTCCTCCTCTCCCCTGGAAACATGCCTGAACTCTTCCCTGTCCCTGCTCCTCCGTCCCTGCTGCTCTATATCTTTCTCTCTGTCTGACATTCCCTGAGGTGATATTGGGGGTGAGGTGTGGCGTGAGGAAATTGGTCCGTTGTTGTTGTTGTTGCTGGTGCTGCTGTTGTTGTTGTTGTGATGCTGATGGTGAAAGCTGATCATCTCCTGCGTGAGCCTGAGGTTGGCGTGAGGTAGACTGTGTCCATCTGACAGATGAGGGTGAGGCCGGTGGCCAGGAGGTAGATGGTGTCGTGAGCCCACAGGTATGGACTGGAGGCCGTCCATTGGTCTCTGCATGGGCCTAAAACTGCTGAAGGAGGGCAAAGAGCCTGCACGACTGTGAGGTAGGTCCATGCCATCCGTCTGGAAATTTATAAAGAAAGCAAAAAAAAAAAAAAATTAAGTTAAGTGAACAGTGAGAAAAAAAAAGTTTTTTTAAAACTAGAGTAAATTAAAAAACCACTAAATGAAATAAAATAATATATTAAGAATTAACCAGTCAATTATATTTATAAATAAATGTTAAAAATAAATTTTAAAAACTTTAAGAAAACTAGGATTTAGCCAATTGTATACTTCATGTAAAAATTGCCATAGGAACATAACAATATGTCTTAAACATCAGACACAATATGTCTTAAACACCAGACACAATATGTCTTAAACACCAGACACTCCAGACAGACAAGGACGACTTTTGTCGTGTTTTAAGAATATCTTTACAGCCAAGAGATTGCTTGATATTATTCTTTCCATCACTCCGACCAGCATTTCAGAAAGAAATTAGACACCAAAAGCCATGCTTTATGGAATAACAAGACTAACACTTTTACTTTCTTCAGCAAATTCAATCAACATTAAAACAGAGTGTGCTTTCAGAAATGTATTTCAAAGAGTTGGATAAAAGCTTCAATTTCTGTACAGAAATGTCATTGAATGTCCCTTTTCTCATCAGAAATCATTTAAAATTAATTTAGTTTTTTAATTTTTACTTTAAAATTGAAGACCCTCATGCTAAAAGTTAAAATATCATACAGAATAGGACTGCATAAAGCTTTTTTATTTAAAAAAACAAATTACACAGACTATTTGTGTAAGGAAACAATAAATTAAAGCTTTATTATCAACTAATACAAATAATGGTAGACGTTTCGGCTCATGCCTTCATCAGTACAAAAACAAGTACATAATTCACATTTTTGTGAAATTCAAACTGACCAAATGGACATCTGACATCGGGTTTAAAACAATCTACTGTATAAAGTTGATAATAATACAATGTTATTAGGTCCACATTTTTCAAGACCTAAAAAATTAAAATGCTATCATCAAAGAGACAAAATATGCATTAATACTTGATTATCTCAAAATGCGTAAATTGTGACCCAAGTACTTTTAGCACCGAGCTCTTCAATTACATTCAAAACTTTACAATATATTTTACACATTAAAATTTTAACCTTGGCAATTATTTTTCTACTTCATTTTTTAAACAAATAATACTTTTTTAAAAAACATTTTAAAGAAATATTCCAAAAAACAATTTAGAAAGCCAGCTTTCAAAGAAAAACAACATTGATCAGGAAGCAATATTTTAACAAAATCATAGTTGAGAAAGCCAGGTCATAAAGACATGATGCCACGCACGGCAGGTTGTTAGCAAAAACATAAAGGAGAAAAGCCAATTTTAAAAAAAAGGAGAAGAAAAGAAAAGCACAAAAAATGATGTAAGCTCACAATGTACAGAGTTCTCTTTGAAAGGTGTTACAGGAGAAATGAACAACTGAAAGGGAGGCTCATGAACATCTCAAGGGATGCTAATGAAAATCTGAAGGGGAGTCAACTGAACATCTGAAGGGAGTCATCTGAACATCTGAAGGGAGGCTAATGAACATCTGAAAGGGAGGCTTATGATGACCTGAATATCTGAAGGGGAGACTAACGAAAACCTCAAAGAGAGGTAAGTCCAATTTTTGACGGAGTGCAAGACCCTCACCTTGACGATCTGTGAATAATGGCTGGGCAAGTTAGCAGGGGATGGTTGGATGGCCCCTACCGACACGAGTGGCATAGAGGTTAGCGCACTGGCCCTCACTGGGGAGTGTAGGGCCTCATGATTGTGAGGGGACCCATGACTTAGGGCCCTTTTGTCATGGCCACTTGCCTCCATATCACTGGGTGTTGAAGGGGGAGTAACCTGGAAGAGTATTATAGACGTTTTTTTTAGTAGACATTGGTGACATTGTTGTGTTCAGTTAGAAAGGATAATGTTTTCTGAACTATTCTTGTTCTTCTCTAAGAAATCTACTTTTCGCTACAAGGCTATTTTATGGCTCTGTGTGTGGAAAGTGTACTTCAGTATATAAGCATGCAAAGGCCATCCTAATAAATGAATGCCTGAAGGCATCTAAAGACCGGAAGGGCAGAAAAAAAAAACAACAACAACACGGAAATTACTTTTTAAAGACACACAAATACACAGCCATCGGTAGGTAGGCGTGGCTGACTACTTGCCTGTTCAAGCTTGAGCGGGCTCCTGGGAGAGGAAGCCGGGTCGGGTGGGCGTGGCCCGACCATGGGTGCGGCGCCGGCCCCGCCCATTCCCTGAGTATGATGATACAGCTGGGCGGCCTGACCGCCCCCAACGGCGGCTTTCTGCAGATACGACTCGTAGGTTAGAGCCTGCTGCAGCAGCGCCCGTTGCTGCATGGCGAAGGCCTGGTAGGCTGCCAGGTTGACCTGTTGAGAGTCATTCTGAATATAAGAAGGAGGGAAACGGTTAGGAATCAAAACAGATAATGGCCTTCTGTATCCATCTATCATGAAGTAAATGTTCCTTCAAAAAAGGAGTTACTAATTTACAGTAGCCGAGTCACAATGGAAAGAGCCAGTGATATTTGGGAACAAAATACGATTCTTTTCAGAAAAGCTGAAACTTTTTTAAAACTAAATTATATGAAACAAACTGTTTGCTAAATTATATAATATTATATACTAGAAGAAAAAAATAGGGTCTGTAAAATCTGAAATTTAACTTCCTTGAGAAGACCATCCCCACAAACAAAACGTTCAATCAACTTTGTGTGCAAGCCACGCCCACAAATATATTGAATTTTGTGAAGTCAACCCCATTAAAATACTTTGTAGCATAGCAACGCCCCCTAACATATTGCACTATTGTGGAGAAGCCACGCCCATAATTAATAGCGAGTCACATATTATAAAATTCTCAATATGAAACTAGGAATATCTTTATTAATTTAACTAATGGCACACTAATTTGTGTTAACATTCCAAATAAGCAATGATCAATTATGTAGGCAAATAGTATACGTGGTTAGCTTTTTCTTCAATACTGCAAACAACTCGCATTTAACACCAAGATTTCGCCTCATTTGGAAGTAAGAATAAATATGTAGTAAAACCAGAGCTACCTGGCTATTGTGTCTCCCTGAAGTTTTATACCCGTATATTTTGAAAGTTCAGATTAAATATGTAGTAACACTAGAGCTACCTGGCTATTGTGTCTCCCTGAAGTTTTATACCCGTATATTTTGAAAGTTCAGATTAAATATGTAGTAAAACTAGAGCTACCTGGCTATTGTGTCTCCCTGTAGTTTTATACCCATATATTTAGAAAATTTCAGATTAAATGTGTAGTAAAACTAGAGCTACCTGGCTATTGTGTCTCCCTGAAGTTTTATACCCGTATATTTTGAAAGTTGAGATTAAATATGTAGTAAAACTAGAGCTACCTGGCTATTGTGTCTCCCTGAAGTTTTATACCCGTATATTTTGAAAGTTCAGATTAAATATGTAGTAAAACTAGAGCTACCTGGCTATTGTGTCTCCCTGAAGTTTTATACCCGTATATTTTGCCTCTCATGTGAACGTTCCGTTCATGACGGCGTAGATCATTGGACTGTGTGAAACACCTGTGACAGATCTTACACTTGTAAGGCCGCTCACCTGTGTGGACCCGTTCATGAACCTAATGAGGACAACCAAAAAAAAGAAGCTCAATTTATTCATAAATTATCCAAGACATCTGGAGATTGTTTTTTTTTTTTTTAATGCCCATACATCTCCTCCCCTTGAAATGTACATACATGTATAGGCCTACAAATAAAACATATACCAAGACAAGCACACAAACGAAAATGATGAGCACACACACAGAGAGTGAGAAATCATACTCCTCCCCGACTGACAGGCTGTAGACTAAGTTGTCTGAACAAGCCGGGCAAACGATCACACTATCATCATTGACTATCACTATCATCATTGACTATCACTATCATCATTGACTATCAACATTCAAAACTCTGATAAAAACAAGCAAGACGAGACATAAACCACGTAGATCTATAAGCGTACGCTCTGTAACAATGAGCGTCTGTAAATTAAAAAAAAAAAAATTCAGATATATGTAATTTCTTGGGCTGATATCGATTAATTTAAATTTAATCGTTAACTTTTGAAAAAAATTACCGACTAATTATTCCATAATTTCTGTTAAAGCTAAAAATAAGACGAATGACGTCATTAAACTGAAAATTTGAAGGGAATTAACTTGAAGTAACAAAACAGGATAATTAGTATTTTATATTTAAATATAAGTATTTCAATATAATGTCAATGAATTTTAAATTTTCTTATTGTTAATAAAGAAAAAAAAACAATGTTTAATTTTTTTTAATATCAAAAACAGCTTATTTTAAAGTTTACACTTTAAAAAATATTTCTTTCAATGGAGAAGTTTGAACGTAAAAAAACTATTTGAACGTAAAACTATTATTAATTATAAATTATAATTATTTATTAATAACTCGCATGTATTACTTAAACATTTTCTTACATTTTAATCGCCATTTTATCGATTAAAATAATTTAATCGATAAAGAAATTCACCGATTAATCGAGAAATTAATAGTTAATTTCCGCAGCCCTAGTAATTTCCTGTATTCCCTAAACCTGAGGTCACAGAATTGCTGGCAGCGAGTCTTATTATTGAAGACGATTCACGGGAAGATGTTTTATGAGCCTGGTTGCTGAGATCAAAGTTTTAAATATTACGGCCCGCACTTAGACTAGTTTTTATTCTAATATCGCTTCGTTGTTTTAAATTCTCGTGCAAAATGTTTCATCAATGAGAAATAAAACCATCATTTTAGGGAATTCCCTCTTGGAGTGCACCATCATTAATTACTTTGGGTTTTAGATCACACTTTATCACAAAGTGCTGCGATTTCAGGCTGGCTCTGAGTGGAGAGAAAAAAAAATCATGTTAAGCCTGGTACCTATTGGAATTCAGGACGTGTTAGCGCATTTTCGTATTATGTATCAGTACTTATGTTAGATATCAGAATTATGTAGTTATCAGTAATTGTGTTTAGATTTTAGACATATTTTTATGAATTTTCTTGTGTAATGAATATACCTGACATTTTTTTTATTTAAAAGTCATTTCTTTACATTTAAAAAAAAAATTATTTTCTCTTTAATCCAACTACAAGTCACCACAAATGATGACGTAAAACTCTCTAAACTTTTACACATATTCTAATGACGTCAACTAAAAAAAAACAACTAATTCTTTTGCACCCTTTCGCACCACTCTTCAATGCTTGAAGAATTATGCATTCGACTTCCGGCAATGGCGGCCGTTGCCTGCGCTAGTGTTACCTCTCGATTCGAAATATTTTTTGGTAGTTTTAACGGGGTTTTTAAACGGATCGAGTAACTGAGTGTTGATGCACAAATGGCAGGTCAGGGCATACAAAAAACATATATACATCATGGGTCTAGGACTTATGGATGCTGTGATCAAGGGTGATGACGGACGGACGGACAAAACGGGTGCAATAGCGATTTCGACATCTCGAAAATGCGCTAAAAAATCATATCCCCCCAAAAATGTACTCTTGATAATAGAGGATCTTCTGTGGCGAGCTTACTGATGGGCATAGAGCCAGTGGAGGTCCACGTTAGCTTACTGATGGGCATAGAGCCAGTGGAGGTCCACGTTAGCTTACTGATGGGCATAGAGTCAGTGGAGGTCCACGTTAGCACTACAAAGATACGCTCAAAACCGCACTGCAGGGTTTGATGTGGGGCATGTCCTCTGGGAGGCAGCAGCCAGCGACCGAGCCCCTGACGGTTTGTGGTGCAGAACGGCGAAGCTGTCTGTAAGACAGACAATAGGCCGCCAAAGTCAAGACATCTGGCCAGGAAGGATCGTGTTCGAAACACTCCTGATGACATCCCACCCACATGTTGTCCAACATCCCACCCACCTGTTGTCCAACATCCCACCCACCTGTTGTCCAACATCCCACCCATCTCTTGTCCAACATCCCACACATCTCTTGTCCAACATCCCACCCATTTCTTGTCCAACATCCCACCTATCTCTTGTCCAACATGCAGAAGCACCTTCCGTGCAAGAATAGAGTTAATGATTCACCAGACGACACACGTGGTTACCTCGGCATAGGGCCAACATGGTTATAGTGATCCTTGTCACAGGACTAACATGGTTATAGTGATCCTTGTCACAGGACTAACATGGTTATAGTGATCCTTGTCACAGGACTAACATGGTGACAGTGATCCTTGTCACAGGACTAACATGGTGACAGTGATCCTTGTCACAGGACTAACATGGTGACAGTGATCCTTGTCGATTAGGACGGACAAACAACATCTCAAGGTCAAGCCGAGGTTTGCTCTGTCTGAAAAAGAATGGTCAGTGGCAAAGCGCATTTCTGGTAAGTCAAGTAACACTTCCATGGGAAAAAACTCAGAAATTGCGTTGTGAATGCTTCAACTTCAATGCAATCAGATCTGGGTCCTTGAAGAACAAGTAATTCAGCGCGATCATAGAGCAGAATGAGCCATCATATGAGGTTATAATCTACTTCACCTGGCTGTGCTGGATTAGGAGTTTTTTGAGTTAAGCGCAGAAACCGAAGCCATTCGTGGAGAAGGATGCAGCCCATGTTGATTGAGATAAATGTACGGCATACTAATGTACAAGACCACGGACAGTCTCTATACAACGTGATTAGTGGAAAGTTAGACCGTCTCAGAGTGGAACTCAAACATAAGTTTTAGAGCGATGATCGGAAGGAAAAAAAGTCTTTCACTCTATCACCAATCACAATGTGAGACTTCTAGCTTGTTGACGTCCATCATGTGAGACTTCTAGCTTGTTGGCGTCCATCATGTGAGACTTCTAGCTTGTTGGCGTCCATCATGTGAGTTTTTGAGAGTCTCTCATTGTATGAATAGCTATATTCCACCACAAACTTCAGTAAGTCAAACTTCAGAACCGAACTGACTGATCTGAAAGTCATATTTGTATTTAAAGTCTAAGTGACTTATGCAGAAGGTTCTTGATATGTTAATTTAAGGAACTTTGAGCCAAAGTTCGTGTATAAAGCTAAGGTCCAGATTAGATGGCTTCACGGATAACTTAACTTTGAAATTAGGTGACTTTAAGAACAATAAATTACTTACTATATTATTAGATAGCCATAATGACACTGTACTGGTGACCCGTCAAAACGGCCCCTGACAAAACGGCCCCGGACAAAACGGCCCCTGACAAAACGGCCCCAGACAAATCGGCCCCGGTCAAAACGGCCCTCGACCAAAACGGCCCCAGAAAAATTAAAGACATTTTTTACAAAAAAATTAATAATTTTTAAAATTTTAAATTAATTTAACCTTTGTTCAACTTATTCACCTTTTATGAAAGTGGTCAAATTGTAAAATTATTTCTTGTGACGTTATGACATAATTTCTTCTCAACAAACAAATGTGACTTGCTACCGTATAGTTCAACTGTTATTAAATTCTTTCTTGTGATGTTATTATTATTGTTTTTTTTTGTGAACTAAAACTGACACTGAATCGGCGAGTATAAATAATTATTTAAAATTGTATTCCATTAACAAATATTAGTCAAGGGCCGATTTGTCTGAGGCCGTTTTGTCAGGGGCCATTTTGTCCGGGGCCATTTTGTCAGGGGCCGATTTGACCGGGGCCGTTTTGTCTGGGGCCATTTTGACCAGGGCCGTTTTGACCGGGGCCGTTTTGTCCGGGGCCGTTTTGTCGGTGAACCCACTGTACTTACTTTGAGATAATATGATATGACCATTCATTATACCTAACTTTTGGGTGCCCATACTGGCACTATAATTATTTCGAGGTTAGAAGGCCATAAAGACAATATCCCTCAATTTGAGGTAAGGCGAACATAAGAAGTACGGTATACTTATTATACTTTGAGAATAGTCTGAATAGGCGACCAAAAAGAAGTACGGAATACTTACTTTGAGAATAGGCGACCAAAAGAAGTACCTAATACTTACTTTGAGATTAGAGGACCATAAAAAGGATTTGCCGCATGTGTTGCAGACATACGGTCGGTCCGCTCGGTGCAGCTGCTCGTGTTTACGGAGTGTGGCCACTTCTCGAAAGGACCGTTGGCAGACCTCACACCTGTGGGGTCTAGGACCGTTGGAGGGGGGCAGCGCTTTAAGCTTCGTTTCCTCCATAGCTGGGGACAATGAGAAAGAAATAATAGAGAAAGCTTGAAAACATGTGTGTGAATGTCATTCTAAGAAATATAAATTGTTATGTCAATTTCAAAGAGAAGTTAAATGTTCAATATAAAGTAATTTTCAAGACGGTCGTTTCAAAAGTACACAGATAAAATATTACAAGAACATTTGAAGCGCCAATCAAGATAGGAATAGCAAAGTCATATACAAAAAATAGATGTTATATTTTATAATCGCCTCTTTGACAGTCCTGACACGCTGACACGCGTGTCAGGAGTTACCGACCCGTGGGTTTAAAAAGTCCTTTAAAAGAACATTGTTTACCTTAGATCGAATGTATACTTATCACTTCTACTGCTTCTAACATCGGCGAAACAAAGACTTTAAAAAAAAATCATAATCATCTATACTATGCGTTCCCAAAAATATTTCCCAAACATTTCTAATATAAATTAAATCAAATATAATCGGAACTCGGATCTATAGAAACTAGGGCTAGTACTGATTTTAAAAAAATTGTGTTCGATTAATCCGGAAAATATTTAATCGATTAATTATATTTTTTATAACGCATAAAAAAAGATCCCGTTAGGTTGCGATTCATTATTTTGTAAAATCAGTCAAGGCGCGGTAATTCCATGGCTCCCAAATTTTGTGACCTAACATAGCCAATTCGTTCTGCTATTCCAGAAATAAAGAAGAAAAACCTTTTTGTTTACGTATGCACGTCTAAAAAAACAAGAAGAATATGAGGGAAAAGCATTAAGTATAACAAAAAATATATAAATTATTAATAACTTTGTAGGAAAAAAAAAACCTATTAGAAATGCTTTCATAAATTTGAATCGAATTTTAATCGATCAAAATTTGTAACGCTTAATGTATTAATTAATAGTTCTTTTCCGCGGCCCTAACAGAAACTGTTGCATACAATTATTGAAACTTGTATCTAGAGAAATAATTACAACGATTGGAACTCGCATCTATTGAAACAATGGCATACAGACATTGAACCTCGTTCCCATTGCCGGACACAGCAACAAGTCATCAGACTTTAGACCTGTCCCATCGCCGGACACAGCAACAAGTCATCAGACTTTAGACCAGTCCCATCGCCGGACACAGCAACAAGTCATCAGACTTTAGACCANAGCCAGCAATAACAGTGACGTAGCCAGCAATAACAGTGACGTAGCCATCAATAACAGTGACGTAGCCATTCAAATGTAGCCATTGTCTCCGTCACATCAAATGTAGCCATTGTCTCCGTCACATCAAATGTAGCCATTGTCTTGACACCCGATCAAACATTAACACACACTGTTTGGACCATGCTGTTCCAGATAGAATTGAATTCTTTCCGTTTGACTGCCACGCACGCAGAGCAGCAACAGCCGCGCACATGTTGCGATCGCGCTACGCGGGGGGCGAAAATACGCCATCCGCACTTTCGACAAGATAAACTGATAGTTTATGTTCGCTCCCAAATGCATATCATTGATTTCTTGTTGAAATAAAAAAAATTTAAAAGAAGAAAGAAGGAAAAAAAAAGGAGGAATGGAGTGTGGGGGTGGGGAGGGGGGAGTTGACATGCGATGAATGGCAAACTTGAGGCATGAATAGTGACGAGTATCGAGTATCGTCACGGTCGTGGAGGTAATCGATACCAGGACATCAGTCATGCGGGTCGTTTGGTTTGAATAGATAGGTCCAGCATCGATCCCGCGAGGCAACAGTTAGGTGAATTTGGTGAATCAGATATAGTCCAAGGTTTAAGCGCATTTTATTTTTTATATAACTCATTCATTTCTAAGCAGCCGTGGCGGCTTAAAAAGAATGTGTGGTTTGGTGGTGTTTTTTTTTTTTTTTCCGGAGTCACTTACAGAATCGAACGAGAAGGAAATATGTTACCATTTTTATTACCCCGCCCCGCCCCCTGTAAAAAAAAGAGCTATTATAAGCGTTAAAGATAACATATTTAGAGTTACATGTTTACGTCCTAACATATAGAACATAATAAATGTTCATGGGAAGCAAATTTTATAAATAGACGACATACATCTTTTGACTTATCGGAAGAACTTAATGATAAGTAGGAATATGATAACTTATCAGAAGAACTTAATGATAAGTAGGAATATTATAACTTATCAGAAGAACTTAAACTTATCAGAAGAACTTAATGATAAGTAGGAATATTATAACTTATCAGAAGAACTTAATGATAAGTAGGAATATTATAACTTATCAGTTATCAGAAGAACTTAATGATAAGTAGGAATATTATAACTTATCAGAAGAACTTAATGATAAGTAGGAATATCATAACTTATCAGAAAAACTTAATGATAATTAGGAATATCATAAATTATCAGAAGAAGTTAATAAAGGGGTAGGGAAACCATTGCTGGCGAGCCAGATGGGGCTCTATTGATGGATGAATCTGAACAAACTATCTTATCTGTTACAGACGCCCCTTGTATATAGAAGATTACTGCGTCCTACGTTTATTTATGGTTTGTGTTTAGTACCGACATTCTTATTAGAGTTTGAAATGATGATAAAGTCTTAACATTCCAGGATTATTCAGGCAACCCATTCCACGCCATTATTGAAAAAAAATGTATCCAGACTCCTTTGATCTACATATTGATTGCATATTTAAAACTGCATTACCATGATATTAAAAAGAATTCACTGACTTAATTATTGTAATTATTGTACTTTTAGTGTTGAAATTACACAAAATGCACACACATTTTTTTTTTAAAGTTTCAAGCATAAAGCATGGCTATCACGTAATTACTTTTTGAAACATGTGGTGATTATGGCTCTCTCAGACAAAATAAGTGGGATTATTACAACTTAACATAATACTTTAAGTTACCGAAAGAACTCATTGAATGATAAGTGGGAATACTTCAACTTAACAGATTACTTTAATGTTAAGTAAAAAAAAAATATATAAAAAAAAATAAAAAAAATCTTATCTTATATGTTACAGACGCTCCTTCTGTACAGAAGATTATTGCGTCCTACGTATTTCTATGGTTTGTGTTTAGTCCTGTATTCTTACTAGAGTTTTAAATGATGATAAAGTGTTGGCTTTCCTGGTTTCTTCAGGGAACCCATTCCACACCCGAATACCGGACGGAAAGAAAGAAAACTTGTATGTGTTTGTTCTTCCATATGGAATAAGAAATGTGTTTTTATCTTTATGTCTATTTGAGGGTTGTATTAAGTTATCTTTGTGTTGTATTTCGAAATTAGAATTAATTGCCTTATGTATAAACACTAATTCACTCTTGGTTCTTCTATCCTCCAGTGTTTCGAAACCTCGAAAATTTCTAAAGACCACCTAGCAGCTTAAGAAGGTCAGAGCTGTTTTATGACCTTTACCCTTGGAATCTTTTTTTTTTTCAATTTCAAGTTTTAGAACCGCTCCATCTACCACCCGATTTACACACTCGCGTAGTTTTAATCTTGACACGGCTATTTATACTATATTTAAAAAAAAAAAAAAAAAAGACCATTCAGATGCCCTAGAATCTTACCATGCAATCCACACCACCAAAAAGTTGACAAAAAGGCAACGAGCTGTAGAGGGTAAAAAATAGAGATAGAAGTAAACTAGGTCAATTACCGTAAACCTCTTTTGTTTGTCACTATTTTGTATGAACATTTTTTTTTAATGATTACAAGGCCAACAACTAACAAATACAACATTCAAATTACAGGCACAACATGTGCGGGAAGGGGGAGAGGGAGGTTGTTTGGTTGGGGACGGCGTTCTCAAAGTTGAGACCTGGTGTGAGTGGAACATGTGGTGTTGTGGGAGGGGCAAGGTGGGAGTTGTGTAAGCTGCTGGTGTGGGATGTTCAAGGTCACTCATCGCAACTGTTGGGTCGTTGCCTTAGTGCAGAATCATGCGGCACACTAGGCTGTTCGTTAGAAGTGCGGTGCGGCGCACTGGGCTGTTCATTAGAAGTGCGGTGCGGCACACTGGGCTGTTCATTAGAGGTGCGGTGCGGCACACTGGGCTGTTCATTAAAAGTGCGGCGCGGCACACCGGACTGTTAATTAGACGTGCCGCGCATGTAGTACAAGCGTGGGCCGCCGCTAGATGAATGCAAAGATTTTATTCATGCAAATTGTTCAAGCAACTAATCGTCCAATAATGCTTCCAGTTGAGTAGCACTTTATTGTCAATTTTTCCATGTTTACGTGACGTACTTCATGTGAGTCAAACGTGTTGGTGTGAACGCAAGGCTGTACGTTGATTACTGGTTTATTGTATGGCGGGTTAGTTACGGTAATCTGTGTGGTGGGTTAGTTACGGTAATCTGTGTGGTGGGTTAGTTACGGATATCTGTATGGCGGGTTAGTTACGGTAATCTGTGTGGTGGGTTAGTTACGGATATCTGTGTGGTGGGTTAGTTACGGTAATCTGTATGGCGGGTTAATTACGGATATCTGTGTGGTGGGTTAGTTACGGTAATCTGTATGGCGGGTTAGTTACGGATATCTGTATGGCGGGTTAGTTACGGTAATCTGTGTGGTGGGTTAGATACGGTAATCTGTATGGCGGGTTAGTTACGGATATCTGTATGGCGGTTAGTTACGGTAATCTGTGTGGTGGGTTAGTTACGGATATCTGTGTGGTGGGTTAGTTACGGATATCTGTGTGGTGGGTTAGTTACGTATATCTGTGTGGTGGGTTAGTTACGGTTATCTGTGTGGTGGGTTAGTTACGGTTATGTGTGGTTGGTTAGTTACGGATATCTGTGTGGTTGGTTAGTTACGGATATCTGTGTGGTGGGTTAGTTACGGTTATCTGTGTGGTGGGTTAGTTACGGTTATCTGTGTGGTGGGTTAGTTACGGATATCTGTGTGGTGGGTTAGTTACGGTTATGTGTGGTGGGTTAGTTACGGATATCTGTGTGGTGGGTTAGTTACGGTTATGTGTGGTGGGTTAGTTACGGTTATGTGTGGTGGGTTAGTTACGGTTATCTGTGTGGTGGGTTATGTTAGAATATTATGTTGGTATGTTATGTTAGTAAGTTATGTTGGTATGCTATGTTTAAATGTTATATTGGTATGTTATGTTAGAATGTTATGGTGGTATGTCGTTTGTGGCAAATATTCCTGGGAGACTGTATGTGCGCTGATATAGCTTCTTCATAGTGTTTATTGGGTGCCTATGTTTTTTCGAGATCAGTCCCTCCCCCCTGGGTCAACTCCCTGGTTTAGCACCCCCCATACAGTCCCTTCCCCTGGTTAAGCTGCCGTTATCCAGCCTCCCCTCTCCCCTGAGGCTATATCCATGCCCAACCCCTTTCTCACCCCCAAAGCCCCCACTCCACACAGTAACCAAGTGTGATAATTGCTCCGTGGATAACGACTTGGCTGTTGTGCAACTAAAAATTGTGCCGCCAGCACAAAAGTCAATAGTTATTACTGTAGTTGGCAAAACCTATTAAAGCTTACCATCTACCGTACCCGTTCCAAGTAGCCAGCCATAGCGGTGACGTAGCCAGCCATAGCGGTGACGTAGCCAGCAATAACAGTGACGTAGCCAGCAATAACAGTGACGTAGCCAGCAATAACAGTGACGTAGCCAGCAATAACAGTGACGTAGCCATCAATAACAGTGACGTAGCCATCAATAACAGTGACGTAGTCAGCAGTTGCGGTGGTTGAACCGTACCAATGTTCCTAACCCAACGCAGCAGTTTAGATTTCCGCGCAGAATATTTTTTTGAAATATTGCACAAGAGATGGATGCCGTGTTTTCTAACTTTGCAAACGTATCAACGAACCGTACAAGTAAAAAGGGTAACAACTATATAGTCTGTGTTTTTATCCCAGCAGTTTGCAGAGATGTCTGAGAAACTTGGTTGTCACCCCCTGCTAATCCTTTTCAAATCCAACAATCCATTCATGATCTATATCAAGATTTACTCCCCCCCCCCAATCTCCCCCAACCCCATGACAGACTGACACAATTTCACTGTCCTGGTGACAGTAGCAGGAAGGTCACCCGGTCACAAGCACCAAGTGGACATTTCAAACTCGTGACTACACCAGGGTCATAAAGGGCTACAGCAAGATATATATATGGGTCTGGCAATCTATGTGTGGGCCATACAATCTATTTGAGGGCCTGACAATCTATTTGAGGGCCTGACAATCTATTTGAGGGCCTGCCAATCTATTTGTGGGCCTGCCAATCTATTTGTGGGCCTGACAATCTATATGTGGGCATGACAATCTATATGTGGGCCTGACAATCTATATGTGGGTCTGACAATCTATATGTGGGCCTGACAATCTATATGTGGGCCTGACAATCTATGTATGGGCTTGACAATCTATATGTGGGCCTGACAATCTATATGTGGGCCTGACAATCTATATGTGGGCCTTATGTGGGCCTGACAATCTATATGTGGGCCTGACAATCTATGTATGGGCTTGACAATCTATATGTGGGCCTGACAATCTATATGTGGGCCTGACAATCTATATGTGGGCCTGACAATCTATATGTGGGCCTGACAATCTATATGTGGGCCTGAAAAGCTATATGAATATGAGGGCCTGAGAGGGAAAGATGACCCACTGTGGAGAAGGAAATAAGCTCCGCTATATAATCCAATTAGTTATATAACAGAATGGGCAAAAATTCAAGTCTGGCAAACAAACAAAAATGGGCCGCCCAAAAGCAAAGCCACGCCCACTCAAACACACAACCCACTCCAATCTACCCACACACAACCACATCACAACACCGCCATGCACACAGGTTACGATAAAAACACCACAGTTGAACCCAACAACCCCCGCCCCTACCATCTGCCCCCACCCCACTCCCCTCCCCAGGCCAATAAACTCCACTACTTAGATATCCACAACACCACACTTCGTGAGGCCATCATTAAAATTTAAAACGGCATTCGCTGCCTCGCCAAAATTGAATATGGAGCAAAGCCCTCAGATAAGGGCCCGCCCCACCCCCTTTTGTGTTGGAGAGAGCAAGGAAGAGAAAAAAAAACACCACCACACACATGCAAGCATTTGGGCGATACCTAAGATTTGCATCAACCAGGCCAGGCACACAAAAAAAAAGGCCACGTAAGGGGGGTGGGATGTGAGGGGTAGTTGGGCAGTATTAAAAAAAGAATCACCTCTTAACTAGGTCATTGCATACGACAGGCCTGGGTGTAGTAAAACACTTATGTTCCCGGGCTGTTGGCGGTACTGAACAGCTTGAATGTGAAACACTTGGCGGCGGTGCTGGAAAACTCCGGTTGTTTGAAACTTTTTTAAATTGTGTGACAGCGCTGTTACGGGTTGTCACAATGTACAGTGTGCATTGTGTGACAACGCTGTCACAGGTTGTCACTATGTACAGTGGGCATTTTACAACAACACTGTCACAGGTTGTCACTATGTACAGTGTGCATTGAGTAACAACACTGTCACAGGTTGTCACTATGTACAGTGTGCATTGAGTAACAACACTGTCACAGGTTTTCACTATGTACAGTGTGCATTGTGTAACAACACTGTCACAAGCTGTCACTATCTAGTGTACATTTTATAAAAACGCTGTCACTAAGTACATTAAGGGCAATGTACATTGTATAATAACACTGTCACAGGTTGTCACTAAGTACATTGTATATCGTTATAACACTATCACAAGTTGTCACTATGTACAGTATATATCGTTATAACACTGTCACAAGTTGTCACTAAGTACAGTGTGTATCGTATAACACTGTCACAGGTTGTCACTGAGTTCACTGACTTTTAATTTTAACGGTATTTCTGTCAATCCTAAACACGCCCCGAGACTAAACCCTATCCCTAATTTAGACCAAGGCGTAAGTCCACGTCTTGCCTGACTATCTTTCGGGTCTAAGTCTAAGTCCAGCCAGGATAGAGAACAGACTTCGGTCTAAGTCGTGTTCTCGGAACAGATGTCATTCCGATTTCTTGATGTCTAAATGGGCGTCACTCCATATTTTGTTGTCTGCTGTTTGAAACAAACAGACACATCAACTAATAATACCAACAATCCTAATTCACAGCTTGCTGGATCTGCCACGCAAGTGCTAGTTTTAGCCAGATTGGTATATTAACAAAGACTTGTGGCCCCATTTGACGACAAGGGGGCGTCAAAACAAAAATGAACATTAGGTTTAGAAAGATGCGGTTCGTGACGTAACTTCCGCCAGATTGGTGGTCGATTTTTTTTATGGGAATTAGGGGTTTTATTTTATAATACAGGAATGGGGAAATTTGGGTGTAGAGAATGCGTGGGGGTAGGGAAAACGTCAATGTAGGCAGAGGCGTCACTAGGTTTTGGTCACCCAGTGCGGTAGCTCATGGTGTCAACTGGTGCAGTCTGCAACCCCCCCCCCCCTCTAGAGCGGCCTCTGGGTGTAGGAATGAGTGATTTAGGGAACACCTCTAAATAAATGAAATGAAATGTTGATGTCTATTGTCAAATATACAATGCCATCCCCAAAATAAATGCCATACCATCACCATAATGCACTCACACGCAGGCATGCAAACGCACACCTAATCCGTGAAGTTCTCATCAGTTCTCTGTAGAAATCTCTTCGACTGAAGAGAAATAACGTTTATATTTATAAATTATAAACACATTTTAAAAAATATATTTAATAGAATTCTTTCACATTGAATGGGACCGCGATAAAGCTTTTAAATAAAATACAAAAATACGAAATGTTTACTTTTGTATTCGTTTATTATAACAGCTTTCTTATATTGTTTGATGACACAATTATTGCTTGCGCGTTTTGTATTATAAAAAGCGCTGTAAGAACATTTTTGATGTTGTTTTTATAAGCCATTGTAAACCTGGGACCTTCATAGAGTTGTACAGGCTAGATTGACGTCACAGAAGGCATGTAGTTTTTGTTTCTTCGTACCACTCTTACATGCACACACACACATTTGAGCTCTTCCTTTAAGAGGGCAGGGCGCAGCAGATTGAATGGCAACAGATGCACGCAAATTAAAAAATACGTTAAAAAAAACAACACAAATGCGGGTGATCACTTCGGTGGGGGGCAACTATTGATACATGGGTGTGAATGGGGCTGGGGGCAACTATTGATACACGTGCGTGAATGGGGCTGGGGGCAATGTTGCCTCTAAGGTTCGTTGGTCCGTGTGCGAATTTTAAAAAAAACCTCGTGTGCCAAGTTGCGTAGCATCCATATTATTTGTGCAATATTAATACAAAAAAATCGCTGCGCGGTAATTCTAAACTGCTGTGCGGCGTTAGTCAGTTCAATGCGCAGATGCGCACGGTTAAAGGGAACATTGGTTGGGGCTGGTGGCATTCCAGAAATATTCTATTCACAGCAAGAACTTGGTGTTACGCGATCACAAAACTAAAATATTCTATTCACAGTTAGAACATGCGGATGCGCGTCTACCAACCTGAAATATTCTATTCACAGCAAAAAACCTGTTGTTACGCGACCACCAAACTAAAATATTCTATTCACAGTTAGGACATGCTGTTGCGCGACTACAAGCTATCATACAAGCTCCATGGAGATATGACTGCGTGAACAAACCCCTGGATCTAATTGGATCCCCGCGCGAAAGACGTACAATTACAATAGTCACGAGGATTTTTTGTTAAAACGTAGTTTGTCGTTTCTAAAGGCGACCTTGCGAAGGGTTTTATATTTCAATTCAATATGCGGTCGGTGGGTAAGGGGACGGGCTGCTTGGTGGATTAGTCAAATGATTGAAGATGATTGCTGGTGTATAGATGTGAAGACCATTGTCGATGCGTACGATTGTTGTGCATTTATGATGATTGTTGATTTCTGAGGATAATAGTTGATGCATATTTACTCGAAGATGATTGTGAAGTGTAAATCTGTTGTTTCTTGATGTTTAAATCTGTTGTTTCTTGGTGTGTAAATCTGTTAATTCTTGATGTGTAAACTGTTGTTGCCTGATGTGTAAATCTGTTGCTTCTTGGTGTGTAAATCTGTTGTTTCTTGGTGTGTAAATCTGTTAATTCTTGATGTGTAAATATGTTGTTTCTTGGTGTGTAAATATGTTGTTTCTTGATGTGTAAACTGTTGTTGCCTGATGTGTAAATCTGTTGTTTCTTTGATGTGTAAATCTGTTGTTTCTTGGTGTGTAAATCTGTTGTTTCCTGATGTGTAAATCTGTTGTTGCCTGATGTGTAAATCTGTTGTTTCTTGGTGTGTAAATCTGTTGTTGTCTGATGTGTAAATCTGTTGTTTCTTGGTGTGTAAATCTGTTGTTTCTTGGTGTGTAAATCTGTTGTTTCTTGGTGTGTAAATCTGTTGTTTCTTGATGTGTAAATCTGTTGTTTCTTGAAGTGTAAA
Organism: Radix auricularia; assembly: GCA_002072015.1. Lineage (NCBI taxonomy): Eukaryota > Metazoa > Mollusca > Gastropoda > Lymnaeidae > Radix > Radix auricularia. Next base: position 238,451 of record MUZC01000114.1, on the reverse strand, counting down.
TCTTTTGTTTATTGGTGTGTAAATCTAACGATAGCCGAGCTCCAAGCGTGGCAATTTGATGAGTCAGTCAAAACAATGAATTTTTTTTTATTGATTGGTCCTCACGCGGACCGGCATTTCATCACTTCGTGTTTCTTCAACTTAGAAACGTTTCTCTCTTCACAACGCCGCAAAATATGATGTGAAATACTAATATGTGACATAGTGCCGTGTGGCATATTTTCATGTGACAAGAGTATTGTGTGAAAGTCTAGTATTTGACAGAATATAGTGTGACAGAATAAGTGTTCTGTGCGTGCAGTGAGTAACTGTTGTAGTACCGTTGATGCGTCTGTAGCATTGAGAGGGCATGCACGTGAAGTTTGGCAGCGCCGTGATGTGAGGAGAAATTCGGTATAGTTAAAAACTTTGTTTTTGTATTCTTTAAAAAACATTATGTCTTCATCATCATTAGTTTTCGCTCACACGTCTATATTCTAATTCCCGGCTTTGATCACAAACATCAAATCCCAAACTTTGTTTAGTTCAAGGCTTTGATCACAAACATCAAATCCCAAACATTGTTTATTTCAAAGCTTTGATCACAAACATCAAATCCCAAACTTTGTTTATTTCAAAGCTTTGATCACAAACATCAAATTCCAAACATTGTTTAGTTCAAGACTTTGATAAAAAACATCGAATCCCAACCGTATCCTTAATCAGTCCTTGAATCAAGTGCACAATAGATCTGTCTATGTAGGTCACGCTATTGATCGTTGGATCAATGCGGCCTTTGTCTTCAAGCTTTTTGTTTCTTACAATCGTGTGTTGAATAAGTTGTATGTACAACGTTTAAAGAAAAACGGGAAGGGTGGGGGTGTCATTGGGGGTTGGGGTGGCTATGGGGGTGGGGGTGTCAATCACGGAAGAAAATGTCTCCGCATTGGGTCATTTGTTTAAAAATTCCTAACATCGGCACTTAAATCTAACAAGGAGTAGAAAAAGGCATTCAATTAGCGCTTCTATAAGTTCTTGGTTCTTTTCTCACACAGTTCAAAGGTTCTTGGTTCTGTGCTAATAGTTTACAAGTTCTTGGTTCTATTCTCACACAGTTCAAAGGTTCTTGGTTCTGTACTCATAGTTTACAAGTTCTTGGTTCTATTCTCACATAGTTCAAAGGTTCTTGGTTCTGTACTCATAGTTTACAAGTTCTAGGTTCTATTCTCACACAGTTCATAGGTTCTTGGTTCTGTACTCATAGTTTACAAGCTCTTGGTTCTATTCTCATATAGTTTACAAGTTCTTGGTTCTATTCTCACACAGTTCACAGGTTCTTGTTTCTGCGCTCATAGTTTACAGGTTCCTTGCTTCATTTTTATATTCTAAAAAATGATATGGTTTTGTTTAAGTAAACTTCAGATGGTACGAAAAGCAACATCCGTCAACATATGGCTCATTTGAAGACAAAGCACTGTACTGGATGGGAGGGAACTATGCGAATAACAGTAATTGCAATGTAGTGTCTTTGTGTAACCAGACTTAAGGAAGTTACAATCGCATTTATAGCAATGATGGTGCGATGAACACCTTTGAACGTTGAGATGAACACCTTTGAACGTTGAGATGAACACCTTTGAACGTTGAGATGGACACACCTTTGAACGTTGAGATGAACACCTTTGAACGTTGAGATGAACACCTTTGAACGTTGAGATGGACACCTTTGAACGTTGAGATGGACACCTTTGAACGTTGAGATGAACACCTTTGAACGTTGAGATGGACACCTTTGAGCGTTGAGAGGAACACCTTTGAACGTTGTGATGAACACCTTTGAACGTTGAGATGAACACCTTTTGAAAGTTGTGATGAACACCTTTGAACGTTGAGAGGAACACCTTTGAACGTCGAGATGAACACCTTTGAACGTTGAGATGAACACCTTTGAACGTTGAATATGTAAATCTATAACAAGACTACGTCATCAGCAAGATGTTTCAGCATAAATAGGGTAACATTTGTGAAGCGACCATTGTTGCAAAACGTGATCTATGGCTTACAGCTTTAGCCGCGAGAAGATGTTGCTCAAGGTCGCATGTGGGGAGGAGAAAAGGTGGAATGCGGAGGGAAGGGACAATAAAAGACAAAAGCAGACGACCAGGAAGTACCTATAGAAAGGTCGCCATCGATCGACCAGCGTGTTCGATTGTTTGCGAGGGTTTGCGAGGGCCGTGTGATCGCTCGTGTGTGAGTTAACGTATGACCGAGTGAGTGAGCCCTGGTCTGGTGTGAAAGTCACTTTTGCTGATAAGAACGGATGTAGCTGACAGCCGGGCAAGGGCATGATGGGTAGTAATGACGTCCTCAGGACCCGGTACGCAACGTCACCGAACAAAAGGGGGGAAAATTTCGCAAAGTCTGTTTTAAATGACATCGGCTTCAAGGACCTGCGCGAGGAAGTAGATGAGAAACAACCTTCAATGGCGGGCAAAAGTGAAGAGCTCTGTGAGATGAAATAATGTCCACGCTGAAATGCGTTGTCTAAATATTTGTTTCCCAGACACTAGATCAAACTGAGATTTTAAGTTGTCATTTTAAAGTGACGCTTTTTTTAAATGTTCCGAATGCCGTTTGAAGCCAAGAGTTCCAGTCGTCACACCTATGCCGGATAAGTAGAATTGCTATCAATCAAACATTCACAAACAGCATTGCTATAGAACAAGTCAAACAAGATGGCAAGTGTTTTGTAACAATAGCGGATGTACGAAGAAGGGGAGCGAACAATCTCTGAATCTGTGGCGAGCTGGTGTCATTGAATGTTGGTGGAGCACCAATCAAACATGGTGGAGCACCAATCAAACATGGTGGAGC
>MUZC01000114.1:208985-229591 GCA_002072015.1 Radix auricularia | reverse complement strand
TATATAAATATATATATATATTCCGTTCGTCATTGCATGTGATAAATGTTGAAGAAAATATATTTTAATTATTACTTAAACATAATAGACGCTACATTTATACAGATGGTTATTGCCCTCTACGCATATTTATTGTCTCATATTTTAGATAAGAAAAAAAAAGTTATAAAAACTCGAATGAATATTTAAACGCAATTTTAAAAAAAAAATTTTTTTTTAAAATCCGACTTTTTTTGAATGACATCCTCAGTGTTCATTGCTTTCATCGTAAGCCATGAGTTCAAAAAGAGCACAACTACAATCTCGTCAACTTAACATTTCTCGAAATTAATTGACAAATATGATTGGCTAGAATTAATTTGTTTCAAAATGTTTTTTTTTTCGCTAGCGGGGAGGACCGTTTTACATTTCATACAGTTACAGTAAGTAACCTTCAAAAAGAAATTATTATGTTTCCAAAGGAAAACGGACATCTTTTTGTTGATCACATATAACTGCAAAGAATTCCAAGGGCAGCTACTCACGGCGTGAGACAAGTCTTGCGGTTCAATCTAGCGGTGGTTTTAATGGTCTGCCGTCTTTGTAGCATGATAATCGTTGGTCGAAATGTCAAACCGACTATTCAAACGGCCCAATGGCGGCCCGCCTTTATTTATTGACCTCAAAGAGATTCAACAAATTGCTTATCTTCTATCGTCCTCCTCATTGTTATTTTATTTTATCGACGTCTGTCTCAAGTCGTTGAAAAGAGCCTGTCCGCGTAAATAGCATCGGGAGTTTGGCAGTTCTCAAAAGATTAAACCAATTATTTTGAATCGTTTTCCTGGCATGTCTTTGTCTGGGACTGAAACCCGCATTTTAAACACTTTTTAAATTATTATTATTTTTGTCATTATTATTAGTGGTGGTGATGTGTGTGTGTTTGATATGATGTCCCACAACATTTTACAACTTAGCCATTACCAATGTTCCCTCAACTTAGCCATTACCAATGTTCCCTCAACTTAGCCATTACCAATGTTCCCCCAACTTAGCCATTACCAATGTTCCCCCAACTTAGCCATTACCAATGTTCCCTCAACTTAGCCATTACCAATGTTCCCTCAACTTAGCCATTACCAATGTTACCCCAACTTAGCCATTACCAATGTTCCCTCAACTTAGCCATTACCAATGTTCCCTCAACTTAGCCATTACCAATGTTCCCTCTAAAGTTGTAAGTGTCCGCGTTTAAAGTTTAAGAAAAAAAAATTATTGTCGAAAGTTCCACAGCATCCATCTTAAGTGCACTATTTTTAAAAATTTGCTGCGCTGTATTTCTAAACTGCTGCGCGTCTTCAGTCGGATCGGAAATCTGCACGCCCGCGCAGCTGAAATGGAACACTGGCCAAGGCATGGCTTCTCAGTTACATATAATCTATCAATTATGTTTTCATTTAGTCTATAACCAACGCCTTACAGAGCGAAGCACCTCAGTCACTACACTGACCATCGGTCAGGCGTGTTTCAAGAGCCAGAAAAACCCAACCCACCGTCTCTAAAACAAGATTCAAGACTAGACATAAACCATGGATAAGCGTACGACGCAAAAATCTTCTGCAGAGGAGCGTCTGTAATTTAGTTAAGTGGAGATTTAAAAAAAAAAAAAAAAATCCTGTCAGATCCCTGTACATTCTCCGACCTGCGTTGAGAGAAAGTAAAGCGTCACCACACAGATGAGACTTTTTGTGTTCTTAATTCCCCAAGAATGAAAGCTGGTCGTCAACTGAGTCGGAAAGAAGGCGGTTCGAAACCCGTCAACGTCGTTTACTTTTACTTGATTCAACTTTTAGTGTGTTTTTATTAAAGTCATTCAAGTTTTCTTTTGATTGTCAGATCACCGTTCGTCATATGCATCAAGGAAAAATTTCAGTCGAATCGACCAACTACTAGACTACTATCAGACGAATGTGCCATTCCAATCTTGGACCCAGATAGATTTTTTTTTTAAAGACAAGAAAAGTAATTTTTAAAAGAAAACAAGGTAAAAAAAAATATATGAAATTAGCCGAGGCGACACAGGAGATAAAAAAAAATTAAGAGGAAAACCGGCGATAATCTCAGATGCTCATAAATCCATTTTTACTTACCGCTACTTGTGGAAGCTGTCATCATAGGAGACGCCCCTTGCCCCGCCCCTTGGCCACTGCCCGCCTCCATGGGTTCCCTGAAGGTCACGTGTCCTGTCAACGGTTAAGCTGATGTGGTAGTGACGTCATTTCTGAAAGGACAAAACATTTACATTTCTTTGAAATACTGTGCTGGACATTGATCTTAAAAGCATTTCTGTGAACAAAATATATCAACCTAAACATAAACAAAATATATCAACCTAAACATAAACAAAATATATCAACCTAAACATAAACAAAATATATCATCCTAAACTTAAACAAAATATATCAACCTAAACATAAACAAAATATATCAACCTAAACATAAACAAAATGTATCAGCCTAAGCATAAACAAAATGTATCAGCCTAAGCATAAACAAAATGTATCAGCCTAAGCATAAACAAAATGTATCAACCTAAGCATAAACAAAATGTATCAGCCTAAACAATAACGGATATATCAACCAAAACATAAACAAAATATATCAACGTAAACATAAACAAAATATATCACCGTAAACATAAACGCCATATTACACTAAACCTAGAATCGATATCATCATAACTCAGAATGATAAAATCCTGTACCTAGAATCGATATCACCCTAGACCTAGAATCGATACCACCCTAAACCCAGAATCGATATCATCCAAACCCTTGCCTTATTCCCAACACTTCCCAAAAATTACTATTTACTAGGGCTGCAGAAATTAACGTTTAATTAATCGATTAATCGTTAAAAAATTAATCAGTGCCAGCCCTACTATTAACACAATTTTTGATTTTTTTAAAAGAGCCAGTAAAACGAGTTTTTAGATTAAAACAATATAATTATTAATATTAGCGCATAGAGTGCCGCATCTTGACATCGAATGAGCCGCACTCTGCCGACCCCTGCCCTAACACAAGACGTTACCCTAACCTGAACTCATGACATCACGAAACAATTAAACAAATTGTGCTTCCAAACTAAAAAGAAATCGTCGGTATCATAGAGTCGAGTTGTGTAAAGTTGATGGAGTTGGTGAGGAGGGGAGGTAGGCGTGTTGTACAGCGTGCCTGAGTACGGGAGTGATAGGGAGGAGTGGTGGTTATGGGAAGAGGGTGGTGATGGGGAGGAGTGGTGGTGATGGGCAGGAGGGTGGTGATGGGGAGAAGTGGTGATGGGGAGAAGTGGTGATGGGGAGGAGTGGTGATGGGGAGGAGTAGTGGTGATGGGAAGGAGTGGTGATGGGGAGGGGTGGTGGTGGGGAGGAGTGGTGATGGGGAGGAGTGGTGATTGGGAGGAGTGGTGATGGGGAGGAGTGGTGATTGGGATGAGTGTTGGTGGGGAGTAGTGGTGGTGGGGAGGAGTGGTAGTGATGGGGAGGAGTGGTAGTGATAGGCAGGAGTGGTGGTGATGGGGACGAGTGGTAGTGATAGGCAGGAGTGGTGGTGATGGGGAGGAGTGGTAGTGATAGGCAGGAGTGGTGGTGATGGGGAGGAGTGGTAGTGATAGGCAGGAGTGGTGGTGATGGGGAGGAGTGATAGTGATAGGTGAGTGTGAGGTTGATGGGTTCAAGTCATGTGACTACTGTCCACCAGGGCCAACGATCGACTTTTACTTGTGACAGACTGTCACCTGTGACAGACTGTCATTAGCCCAGCCAACCATCTACCTATCTCAGGACGGACAGACACGAATGTGACAGGGAATTGACTGGCGAGCCAGACTAAGAGCATTATAACCGGGGCCTCACTCTTTGAACATTGGACCTCACTCTTTGAACATTGGATCTCACTCTTTGAACATTGGACCTCACACTTTGAACATTGGGCCTCACTCTTTGAACATTGGACCTCACTCTTTGAACATTGGACCTCACTCTTTGAACATTGGTCCCATCAAGGACCTCACTCTTTGAACATTGGACCTCACTCTTTGAACATTGGGCCTTACACTTTGAACATTGAACCTCACACTTTGAACATTGAACCTCACACTTTGAACATTGGACCTCACACTTTGAACATTGAACCTCACAATTCGAACCTCTTTCCCATCATACTTTGAACATGTCTCACCAACAACTAGTGAACTGACCAACAACATACAAATAGAAAAAATACACGGCAAAACCTAACCATTGTCTTTCCTGTAATTCCGACACATTTCCCCAATGTTTACGTTTAAATACAACACTCCTTTTGTTAATCTAAGGCTATTATGATGTGTAAAATATCAAGCATACAAAAAACAGACCAACCTGCCATCTTTGAAAACGAAAGATAAAACAACCAATTTCAATTAACAAAGGCCTCAATTGAGATCTGTGTCTCCACTCTCCACAAACCCGCCAGTAAACAGTCTCCACTCTCCACAAACCCGCCAGTAAACAGTCTCCACTCCCCACAAACCCGCCAGTAAACGTTACCAAACTTTCGGAAACATAAAGCAAAGACCTTGATTTCGGTCCGATCTGTTCCGGGATATAACCCAGTGTTTTGAGAACCGTTTAAATTTGCGTGAGCAATCATCACTGATGGCCTCATGTTTCAGATCTGTGTAGGGGCGACGTGTACTTAAAATGTACCCCAGACAGACAAGGCTGTGACGTCAGTGGACAGTTGATTTATATGGGATTAAACCTGGACTCCACGCACGCATACACACACACACACACACACACACGCACACACACGCATACAGCAACAACAACAAAAACATAGAATATCAGGGGGAAGATTGATTTTATGATACGACCGATTATTAGAAACATTATCTTGAATTTTAATTGATGACATTAAATTTAATCGATTAAAGATTTTAACGACTAAACGATTAATTCAATCGTTAACTTCCGCAGCCTTGATATATATTTTTTAGCGCATTTTCGAGAAGTCAAATGCGCTATTGCAACCGTTTTGTCCGTCCGTCCGTCATCACCCTTGATCTCAGCATCCATAAGTCCTAGACCCATGAGGTATATATGTTTTTTGTATGTCCTGACCTGCCATTTGTGCATCAACACTCAGTTACTCGATCCGTTAAAAACCCCCGTTAAAACTACCAAAAAATATTTCGAATCGAGAGGCAACACTAGCGCAGGGAACGGCCGCCATTGCCGGAAGTCGAATGCATAAAACTTTGGGCATTGAAGAGTGGTGCGAAAGGGTGCAAAAGAATTAGTTGTTTTTTTTTAGTTGACGTCATTAGAATATGTGTAAAAGTTTAGAGAGTTTTACGTCATCATTTGTGGTGACTTGTAGTTAGATTAAAGAGAAAATATTTTTTTTTAAAATGTAAAGAAATGACTTTTAAATAAAAAAAAAATGTCAGGTATATTCATTACACAAGAAAATTCATAAAAATATGTCTAAAATCTAAACACAATTACTGATAACTACATAATTCTGATATCTAACATAAGTACTGATACATAATACGAAAATGCGCTAACACGTCCTGAATTCCAATAGGGACCAGGCTTAACATGATTTTTTAATATATATTTATATAGACCAGCATGTTGCGCTCAGATGTTATAAAACTCTCTAAAAAATGTGTTCTAAATGTTTTTAAATCCTTTATATTAACTTGTGGTGTCTGAGCCCGTGCGACCGACCGTGCCGAAAAAAAAAATGAATCGATTTTAACCCACTTTCACGTAAACTAGAGAGCTGAAATTTTGCAGGCAGACTCATGGCGATGATAAAAATGATGTATCGAAATTTCAGATCGATCGAATGGACAGTAATTGAATTATTGAGTTTTTAAATTATTTTATTTATCTCTATGTATCATGTCAATTTTTAGATAGAGTGTCGTGGTGCGTAATATGTTCAACAACCTTTCCTGTTGCGCAATAAGGTGCGCATTACATTGACAGTACTTTTTTAAAAATATATCCATGATCGGTGCGCATTATCTTAAAACATTTTTACAAGACAAAATTAGAATATTGTATTTTTGGTTGTTTTGCCCTGCATATTATAATGAAAATCCTTATAGAATCTAGTTATGTCTCGTATATAAAGGATTTATAGTAAAAAAAATTGCGGTTTTTTTTATTTTAAATTTTATATTTACTTTTACTTTGTCTTCACACTTTTTGGAAAGTTCAAGAAGATTTTCACAAATGATAGTGCCGCTGATTCAAAGTGGCGCACGCCAAAAGGCGATGGTGGGGTTAACAAAGCTAAGGTGGTGTGTAGCACGGCAAAGTGCGGGGGTGTAGCACGGGTAATGGTGGGTGTAGCACGGCCAAGAGCGGGGGTGTAGCACGGGTAATGTTGGGTGTAGCACGGGGAATGTGAGGTGCAGAACGGGGAATGTTGGGTGTAGCACGGGGAATGTTGGGTGTAGCACGGGGAATGTGGGGTGTAGCACGGGGAATGTGAGGTGCAGAACGGGGAATGTGAGGTGCAGAACGGGGAATGTGAGGTGCAGCACGGGGAATATTGGGGGTAGCACGGGGAATATTGGGTGTAGCACGGGGAATGTGGGGTGTACCACGGGGAATGTGAAGTGTAGCACGGGGAATGTGGGGTACAGCACGGGGAATGTGGGGTGTAGCACGGGGAATGTGGGGTGTAGCACGGGGAATGTGGGGTGTAGCACGGGGAATGTGGAGTGTAGCACGGGGAATGTGGGGTGTAGCACGGGGAATGTGGGGTGTAGCACGGGGAATGTGGGGTGTACCGCGGGGATTGTGGGGTGCAGCACGGGGAATGTGGGGTGCGACAATAATTTTATTTAGAATAAAGACTTCGATACGTTTTTACAATGAATTAAATAATTTTCCTATGTTAAAACAAAAGGGATATCTAGATTAGTGGGACATTTAAACAGATTTAACCATTTAACCACATACGCAGTATTCTGCCTCCATACTCTCTTGTTTTTGCTGGTTGTGCGTGTGCATCTACACAGACCCCCTTACACACAGACCCCCTTACACACAGACCCCCTTACACACGCACACCCGGGTACATCGATATAGATTCAATGTATGACGTCAATGCGCCCTACTTTAACCCCCCCCCCCCACGACCACGTGACTCAAACCGGAGATTACTTTCAAGAATTTTTGTGTTATTTATTTATTTATTTATTTGACATGCAGACCCAATCAAACACCAAACCTAGTTAAAAAGTAAAGTCCCCTTTTTCAAAGGCTATAATTAATACTAATATAAAAAGTTAATCATAGCTATTAAATATATTATAAATGGCTTTGATAAAATATGTAAAACTATTTTTGTTTTTTCCCTTGAAAATCCTTTTTTTTTTTTTTAAAATTACGCTATAACTTATATATTATTGACACATGTTCTACCAAAAGGTCTGAGAGTGTACTCCTTGACATTCGGAATCACCACCGAACAATTTGGTCGATCAATACCTTACATTCGGAATCACCACCGAACAATTTGGTCGATCAATACCTCACATTGGTTTCACTTTTCCCAATAACAGAATCTCGTCCGCTAGCCTTTTTAATTTCATGAAATTCTAACTGCAACCATCTCGTTTGTTAACTTTTTATTTCCATGTACTTCTCATGGCAACCATCTCGTCTGCTAGCCTTTTATTTCCATGTACTTCTCATGGCAACCATCTCGTCTGCTAGCCTTTTATTTCCATGTACTTCTGATGGTATATAATATGACCTTGCGATAAAATAAAATTCCCTTTGACTTTTTAAAATAATTTCAGTAAGAGTATAAGAAATTGTTAAAAATCTGAGTGTCTTTAATTTTCACTTCTGTGTGTAAACATATTGAAGTAATCGTATATTTCATTTAAATCATATTAAATTTCATTCTGAAGAATTAATGATATACTTGGAATTTAGAACTGACATTGGTTTTAAGAGTTATTGCCTCTTTATTCACCAATGATCATTTGTTAATTTATCTTCCTAAATTGTGCCTAGAAGCCTAGTGGCGTCACTAGGGGGTACGGTGGCGGCGGGGGTGTGTGAAACCAGACTGGAAAAACTCTGTATATTCCCGTTATTTTGCACTGGAAAACTCGGAGGAGTTCTATGGGTTAAATCGTGAGGGGATGACACCATGAGCTACCGCCCCGGGTGACACCAACCCTAGTGACGCCTCTGCTAACATCCCAACTAAAGTAATTATCTGGTCAGTTGTTGTTGTTTTTTTGTTGTTGTTGTTTTTTATAACCAGCCCAACATAAGAAAGCCCAAAGTAAGTATGCCTACCATTCAAACTAATTGAATCCTCAAGTCATTTTTTTCTACCGTTATAACGAAAGAAATCCCCTGCAAATTTTTTTTCCGCTTCCCTAAACAAAGTATTTACCAAATTAGTGTTCCTACCAACCTAAATAAATGAAATCCCAAGTCACAAGTCAGTTTGCCTACCACCCCCAAACAAAGTAAATCCCCAACTCAGTCAGAAGCCAGTTTGCCTACCACCCCCAAACAAAGTAAATCCCCAACTCAGTCACAAGTCAGTTTGCCTACCACCCCCAAACAAAGTAAATCCCCAACTCAGTCATGAAAAGACTAACACAGTGGCACCGTACACACCAACCAACCGCCGTGCTGTACTAACGAGCGGAAGACTATTGATCCGACTACTGCTGTCAACATTCGCCGGCCCACAACGCCGTTATTTACTAAATCACCGCATCTCACGGCAAGCCCATTCGTGGGAATTACATGGGAAACCCGTTGCCTACAGGTGGGCTGAACGCGTTTGGAGCCTCAATACCGTTGTAAAGGGATCTAAAATGGTACATAAATTAGGAACGCTATGACTATGGCAGCACACAGATTACACACCGTCTACATTAGGGTTAAAATGTAAGTGATACACAGGCAAGATAGAGGTAATACACAGGCAAGATAGAGGTAATACACAGGCAAAGATAGAGGTAATACACAGGAAAGATAGAGGTAATACACATGGAAGATAGGGGTAATACACAGGCAAGATAGAGGTAATACACAGGGAAGATAGGGGTAATACACAGGGAAGATAGGGGTAATACACAGGCGAGATAGAGGTAATACACAGGGAAGATAGGGGTAATACACAGGCAAAGATAGAGGTAATACACAGGCAAGATAGGGTAATACACAGGCAAGATAGGGGTAATACACAGGTAAAGATAGAGGTAATCCACAGGCAAGATAGGGTAATACACAGGCAAAATAGGGTAATACACAGGCAAAGATAGAAGTAATACACAGGCAAAGATAGAGGTAATACACAGGCAAGATAGGGGTAATACACAGGCAAAGATAGAGGTAATACACAGGCAAGACAGGGTAATACACAGGCAAGATAGGGGTAATACACAGGGAAGATAGGGGTAATACACAGGCAAGATAGAGGTAATACACGGGCAAGATAGAGGTAATACACAGGCAAGATAGAGGTAATACACAGGAAAGATAGGGGTAATACACAGGCAAGATAGAGGTAATACACAGGCAAGATAGAGGTAATACACAGGCAAGATAGAGGTAATACACAGGCAAGATAGGGGTAATACACAGGCAAGATAGAGGTAATACAAAGGCAAGATAGGGGTAATACACAGGCAAGATAGGGGTAATACACAGGCAAGATAGAGGTAATACACAGGCAAAGATAGGGGTAATACACAGGCAAGATAGGGGTAATACACAGCCAGATAGGGGTAATACACAGACTAGAAAGTGGTAATACACAGGAAAAACAGGGGTAATACACAGGCAAGATAGGGGTAATACACAGGCAAGATAGGGGTAATACACAGGCAAGATAGAGGTAATACACAGGAAAATAGGGGCAATGCACCGGCTAGATATGGAAAATGTGACGGCTGGATACGATAATACACCGGCTAGAAATGGCTAAAACACCAAAAAATATGGATAAAACATCTAAAAGAATAAGGTAATACACCAAAAAGATATGGGTAAAACACCAAAAAGATATGGAGAAAACACCAAAAAGATATGGAGAAAAGACCAAAAAGATATGGAGAAAAGACCAAAAAGATATGGGGTATGCAGCAGATTCAAATGGGCAATACCATTTTAATATTTTATGAATCTAGATTACAATCCAATTTTTACACATAATAAAACGTTAGATAAAAAAGGTAAAACATTTTTAAAGTTATAGAATATTGGCCTGAATAGGTTACAAAATTTGTTACACTTTAGTACTTCTTTTTATTTATGTTTTTTTGCTGTGACCTTTTCCCCGATATTTTATTTGTTTTGGGGCATCTTTTAAAGCACGGGTCTTCAAACTTTTCAGCCGGGGGGGGGGGGGGCGTGTTAACTGTCAAACAGCAGTTTGGGGGCCGACTACTAGCCCTTAACTACTAAGTTTTGTGTTAAACTACAGGTAAAAATATTATAATTTTTATTTTAAACATTAAAAGGTCTTCAAGGGCCGGATTAGGGGTCCTCGCGGGCCGCAGTTTGGCGACCCCTGTTTACAGTATCACTCTTATCCTATTTCAACACCATTTTTTTCCTATCCAGTCTCATTACACACACACACTACTTTATCACCTTTTTCATCCACAGATTATATCATTCATATTACTCGCTAAGTTACTGAAAAGCAATGATTAAATAGTGTCATGTGATCGCCACGATAGTGTTATGTTACTAATAAATATTGATTAAGTACTGTCAACAAGTGACGCTGCATTTAAGTTAGATTTTATTTCATGTAACACAAATCTTTAATATACTATTTGGGGCATTAGAAAACTGACTTTTTTTCTTTCTCTGTCATGTTTATTAGTATTTATAACAACTGGGCGTTGAAATAAAAGACAAGACTGCGGTTCCTCAGAGGCGTCACCGTGTTTGGTGACACCAGTGAGGTAGCTCATTGTGTCACCCCCTCGCGACTTATCGCATAGACCTCCTCCGAGTATGATATTCCCGAGCACTGTGAATATACAGAATTTTAAGACTTGGTTTCAGCCCTTCCGGTCACCTGCCCCCGGGCCGGCACCCTCCTTAGTGGCGCCTCTGCGGTTCCTGTAAGGCGGGGGTTGGTGAACTTGTTTGCCAGAAACCCCAAAAATATACAATTTAATGTTGACCTTAGCCCAAATGGGGCAGATTCTAGCGGATTGTAAAGCACCCAATGAGCCTGCATTACCCCCAGGAGTTCCTTTTTTTACCCCAAATGGGGTAATTTACCCATGTTCGTCGACCCCTGCTGTAAGGTCTGGTGGGCTTGCGAGTTTTTGCCAAATGGGGTCCAACATCAAATAGTAACCAAAACAAAGGGAAAGAGTGTGAATCTGCGGCATACGAATGGTCAACTTAATCTGTATAATCGGGGTCGAATGGTCAACTTGATCTGTTTAATCGGGGTCGAATGGTCAACTTAATCTGTATAATCGTGGTCGAATTTTCAACTTAATCAGTATAATCGGGGTCGAATGGTCAACTTAATCTGTATAATCGGGGTCGAATGGTCAACTTAATCTGTATAATCAGGGTCGAAGGGTCAACTTAAACTGTATAATCGGGGTGTGAATGATAATGATAGAGCTATAAATGTGAGTTATAAAGGTATAATAGAGTTCATTAGTAAATATCCATGTGTGCGATATAGCTATACATGTGCACATAACGCTATAAATGTGTATGTTAGAGATAAAAAACGCGTATGATGACGACATCAATTTGTGTGATGGAGGTAGAAATGTGTATGATAAAAATATGCGTTTAATATAAATGTACGTCACGAAGCTGTAAAAGTATTGTATGATAAAGATATACGAGCATGTCATAGGGAGATAGACATGTATGTGACATATTAATAAAATGTGTGCATTAGTAGATTCTTATTGGTCGTAACATACACCACGTCAACTACAAATAATTTATGACAAAAGTTAAAGTCTCTCTCTCTCTCTCTCTCACACACACACACACACACACACAGGCAAACACACAGAGAGACAAGAGATAATATGATCTTCTCTAAAAGAAAAATGATGTGACCTATGACCTTGTGGCAAGGGTCAGTCCTGTCAGGGACATGGCCGAGATGGACCCGACTGGCATGTGTGAGTGATACGCTGATACAAACACCCTACATGATTGGTGTGAGTGACATACACACCCCAACATGTTTGTGAATGCTGTATAAACAACCCACATGTTTGTGAATGCTGTATAAACAGCCCACATTTTTGTGAATGCTGTATAAACAACCCACATGTTTGTGAATGCTGTATAAACAACCCACATGTTTGTGAATGCTGTATAAACAGCCCACATTTTTTGTGAATGCTGTATAAACAACCCACATGTTTGTGAATGCTGTATAAACAACCCACATGTTTGTGAATGCTGTAAACAACCCACATGATGGGCGAGTGGTATAGACACCCCACACCATTAGGGTTGTCAGACACGTGGACACCTAAAGGGGGACATCATTTAACAAACAGGAGGACGACAAAGTTGAACATTTTTAAATACTTCATTCGCATCGTCCCGCATTAAACTAACAGTCAGTACAATTGTATTGTATTAGCTGACACTCTTCATGCAAGAGTCGTTCAAAAACCGTTCATTTTTTTTTTGTCTTGAAAAAAATTATTAAAGATTGCAGGGCTACAATAATACTCTTCTTGATCAGACTTTCAGGTACAATTATATAATATGCATTCCAAAAGTTCATCAAAAGTACAGTCTTTGATTTGATCTAAGTACATCCGATTAAAGCATTGAAAGTCATAAAAAGGCTTCAACCACTTTTTTTAACAAATACATTCTCTATATGCCAACTTAACATCTGTCATAAAATTATGTTACTCTTATTTACTTTTCTGAAGTCTTCACAACATCTCCCTGACTTTCAGTGAAATAAATCTCCCCTCCTGGACTTCTCCAATCCATGTTTTCAAAAACTTCCAAAGTTGTGTGAAGATGGCTCATAACCTCCAATACTAATGTTTCTTCTCTTTCAATGGCTGCAATATTTTGAAACCTAGATCTAGGTTTTTTTCGACCTTGTCTAGATTACTTAGTTTGTTTTGTTTTGTTTTTTTAATATCTATAATCTAGTGGGGTTTTTTTTAAAGTAAACACACGATGTAATAGTTGTAACAAAGATACAGAAATATTATAATATAAAATGTAAGAAAAGCCGGACATTATAAACGATTTTAGCTTTGCCTGTCGGACGGAGGACATTGAGCAAAAAAAAGGAGGCATGTCCACATTTTGCCTGACGTCTGACAAATCTACACATAATATGTGAGTGATATAGAAACCCTACTTGATTTGTGTGGGGTGTGGTATAGACATGCAACATGTTTGTGTGGGGTGTGGTAGTGATATAGACACCCTACTTGATTTGTGTGGTATAGATATACATGTTTGTGTGAGGTGTGGTATAGATATACAACATTTGTGTGAGGTGTGGTATAGATATACAAAATGTTTGTGTGAGGTGTGGTATAGATATACAACATGTTTGTGTGGGGTGTGGTAGTGATATAGACACCCTACTTGATTTGTGTGGGGTGTGGTATAAACATACAACATGTTGTTTGTGTGTGGTGTGGTAGTAGTATAGACACCCTACTTGATTTGTGTGGGGTGTGGTATAGACATACAACATATTGTTTGTGTGGGGTGTGGTAGTAGTATAGACACCTTACTTGATTTGTATGGGGTGTGGTAGTGATATAGACACCCTACGTGATTTGTGTGGGGTGTGGTATAGACATACAACACGATGTTTGTTTGGGGTATACACATACAACATGATGTTTGTTTGGGTTATACACATACAACATGATGTTTGTGAGTGCTATGAACACACACATACACACTGGTGTTTGGAAACTGGACATTATGTGTGCAAACAAACTGAACACCCCAAGGTTTTATCTTGACATGGACACGCATTGTGGTGACCCCTCGGATCTGGCACTTAAACAGAAGCAGAACTTTCCGGAGAGACAGTTGTAACCCAAAGCATTCGTTTGAAACGGCCCGTGATTTGTCGGGCCTTTAAATAGGCGACAGATGATAACACGTTGCGACACGCGAAATAGATGCCTACTCCGTGGCCCCGCTTATCACATACATGATATGCGCATATGGATAAACGACCAGGGCTATGGTGATACTTGGGCCTGGGGGGAAAGGGGAGATTAGACTATCGTGATAAGTTGTATTCGACAAATAACTCTTTTAGATTAGCTTTCCCATGTAACAAAAACACAGTTGAGAAGATACAGTGTGACAAGAAGACGACCTTGGCCTTGGGGAGTGCACGGATACAATGGCGTCGTAGCTAGGATGCTCGTAAAACAGAGGCGTAGCCAGGGTGCTCGGAAAAAAACAACGATCGAATCATAGGTAAGTTTGCTGAGAAAATGTGGGGTAGTCGGGGGTGCTCGGAAGCAATGTGGTCAGTGCCAGTAGCGTGAGACTCAGTTTGACAGGACACGGGTTCACAACCCAAGTGGACCTAACAGTGACACTGTGACGTCAGTAAGCGGGCTTCTCAAAGATGAATCTCCGTCGTTTTCGATGTCAATAGTTGAGCGGAAACTTGAGCATATAGTTCTGACATACAGTCATGTTTAACTTGAGCATATAGTTCAGACATATAGTCATGTTAAACTTGAGTGTATAGTTCAGGCATGTAGTCATGTTAAACTTGTTCATATAGTTCAGACATATAGTCATGTTAAACTTGAGCATATAGTTCAGACATATAGTCATGTTAAACTTGTTCATATAGTTCAGACATATAGTCATGTTAAACTTGAGCATATAGTTCTGACATTCAGTCATGTTCAACTTGATCATATAGTTCAGACATATAGTCATGTTAAACTTGATCATATAGTTCAGGCATGTAGTCATGTTAAACTTGTTCATATAGTTCAGACATATAGTCATGTTAAACTTGAGCATGTAGCTCTGCCATATATTCATGTTCAGGAACTCTTGCATCCACGTAAATATAGAATTTATAGACCTAAACCTTTTTAAAAAATATATAATAAAATCTTCAAAATATTAACACCATAGTGAAGACTTCTTTTAAACGCCATAAAGAATCAAAATCATAAAGATTCAAAAGTTGTTTGTTTGTTGTTTGTTTGGTTGTTGTTGTTTTGTTTTTTTAAACCAGAAGGTCACAATATTACAAATCACTGGAATTAGGGCCCTAGAGCATGAACAATAGAGCAGTGAAGTCAGGGCCCCAGAACATTGTTTTCTGAAACCAATAGAATCAAAGGTCACATTCTGAGACAGTAAGGTAACCTGAAACCAATAGAATCAAAGGTCACATTCTGAGACAGTAAAGTAACCTGAAACCAATAGAATCAAAGGTCACATTCTGAGAGAGTAAGGTAACCTGAAACGAATAGAATCAACGTCACATTCTGAGACAGTAAGGTAACCTGAAACCAATAGAATCAACGTCACATTCTGAGACAGTAAGGTAACCTGAAACCAATAGAATCAAAGGTCACATTCTGAGACAGTAAGGTAACCTGAAACCAATAGAATCAAAGTCACATTCTAATACACTAGTGTAACCTGAAACCAATAGAATCAAAGTCACATTCTAAGACACCAGTGTAACCTGAAACCAATAGAATCAAAGGTCACATTCTGAGACACCAGTGTAACCTGAAACCAATAGAATCAAAGTCACATTCTGAGACAGTAATGTAACCTGAAACCAATAGAATCAAAGGTCACATTCTGAGACAGTAAGGTAACCTGAAACCAATAGAATCAAAGGTCACATTCTGAGACACCAGTGTAACCTGAAACCAATAGAATCAAAGGTCACATTCTGAGACAGTAAGGTAACCTGAAACCAATAGAATCAAAGGCACATTCTGAGACACCAGTGTAACCTGAAACCAATAGAATCAAAGGTCACATTCTGAGACAGTAAGGTAACCTGAAACCAATAGAATCAAAGGTCACATTCTGAGACATCAGTGTAACCTGAAACCAATAGAATCAAAGGTCACATTCTGAGACAGTAAGGTAACCTGAAATCAATAGAATCAAAGGTCACATTCTGAGACAGTAAGGTAACCTGAAACCAATAGAATCAAAGGTCACATTCTGAGACACCAGTGTAACCTGAAACCAATAGAATCAAAGGTCACATTCTAAGACACTAGTGTAACCTGAAACCAATAGAATCAAAGTCACATTCTGAGACAGTAAAGTAACATGAAACCAATAGAATCAAAGTCACATTCTGAGACAGTAAGGTAACCTGAAACCAATAGAATCAAAGTCACATTCTGAGAAAGTAAAGTAACCTGAAACCAATAGAATCAAAGGTCCCATTCTAAGACACTAGTGTAACCTGAAACCAATAGAATCAAAGTCACATTCTGAGACAGTAAGGTAACCTGAAAACCAATAGAATCAAAGGTCACATTCTGAGACAGTAAAGTAACCTGAAACCAATAGAATCAAAGGTCACATTCTGAGACAGTAAAGTAACCTGAAACCAATAGAATCAAAGTCACATTCTCTGACAGTAGTGTAGCCTGAAACCGAAACCAACAGCAGAATTGTGAGCTTCTAAATGCTAAAAATAGCCATGCATGTCATCTTCTAAAACCAACGAAAGCGAAGTGATTGCTGTGTATGTTACATTGATGGATGGGTACTCCTACATGTCAATGATGGATGTGTTCATTTCACAGGTAAGCAAGTACATTTTCTCAATGGATGTGTACATTTGATACGTGGATGTGTACATATGATAAGTGGATGTGTACATTTGATACGTGGATGGGTACATATGATAAGTGGATGTGTACATGTAATAAGTGGATGTGTACATGTGATACTTGGATGTGTACAGACGATACGCGGAAGTGTACATATGATAAGTGGGTGTGTACATGTGATAATTGGATGTGACATGTGGTAATTGGATGTGTACATGTGATAAGTGGATGTGTACATGTGATAATTGGATGTGTACAGATGATAATTGGATGTGTACAGATGATAATTGGATGTGAACAGATGATAATTGGATGTGTACATGTGATAAGTGGATGTGTACAGATGATAAGTGGATGTGCACATATGATACACGGGTGTGTACATATGATACACGGGTGTGTACATATGATACACGGGTGTGTACATATGATACACGGGTGTGTACAGATGATACGTGGATGTGTACATATGATACACGGGTGTGTACAGATGATACGTGGATGTATACATATGATACACGGGTGTGTACATATGATTTTTTTTTGATCAATCATATGACGACAAGGCCCTTTGTGGCGCTTAGTATGTTTTTTTAAAGCACACTTTGTCTTTTTTTAAACATTTATCATTTAGTTAGTTTTAATCGGGGTTCTTCTGATCAAATGTCAATGTAGATTATATAGTGAATGCATTTGCGTCACTAGGGGTGCGAAGATGGCAGGCTTTCCCGGGTGACCATCAGGGGAGTGGTGACACCTGAATCTAAAATTTTTCTGTAGATCTCTATGTGATTTTATGTCCAAAGAAAAAATATATAAAATAAGAGACGACAATTTTTTTCATCTAGAAAAAAAAAAGTGAAATACAGTCGCTATACACCGTTGGTAGTCCATCTTTAATTAAACATTATAATCTATTAGAACAGTCGCTATACACCGTTGGTAGTCCATCTTTAATTAAACATTATCATCTATTAGAACAGACGCTATACACCGTTGGTAGTCCATCTTTAAACATTATGATCTATTAGAACAGTCGCTATACTATGCACCGTTGGTAGTCCATCTTTAATTAAACATTATCATCTATTAGAAAAGTCGCTATACACCGTTGGTAGTCCATCTTTAAACATTATCATCTATTAGAACAGTCGCTATACTATACACCGTTGGTAGTCCATCTTTAAACATTATCATCTATTAGAACAGTCGCTATACACCGTTGGTAGTCCATCTTTAAACATTATGATCTATTAGAACAGTCGCTATACTATACACCGTTGGTAGTCCATCTTTAATTAAACATTATCATCTATTAGAACAGTCGCTATACACATCTATTAGAACAGTCGCTATACACCGTTGGTAGTCCATCTTTAAACATTATCATCTATTAGAACAGTCGCTATACTATACACTGTTGGTAGTCCATCTTTAAACATTATCATCTATTAGAACAGTCGCTATACTATACACTGTTGGTAGACCATCTTTAAACATTATCATCTATTAGAACAGTCGCTATACTATACACTGTTGGTAGCCCACCTTTAAACATTATCATCTATTAGAACAGTCGCTATACTATACACCGTTGGTAGCCCATCTTTAAACATACTATTAGAACAATCGCTATACTATACACCGTTGGTAGCCCATCTTTAAACATACTATTAGAACAGTCGCTATACTATACACCGTTGGTAGCTCACCTTTAAACATGATCATCTATTAGAACAATCGCTGTACACCGTTGGTAGCTCACCTTTAAACATTATCATCTATTAGAACAATCGCTGTACACCGATGGTAGCCCATCGTTAAACATTATGATCTATTAGAACAGTCGCTATACACCGTTGGTAGTATATCTTTATACATTATCATCTATTAGAACAGTCGCTATACACCGTTGGTAGCTCACCTTTAAACATTATCATCTATTAGAACAATCGCTGTACACCGATGGTAGCCCATCTTTAAACATTATGATCTATTAGAACAGTCGCTATACACCGTTGGTAGTATATCTTTATACATTATCATCTATTAGAACAGTCGCCTTCTATCTTCATCTGGGCTCTTTTGTTGTGAGTTACCGTATTTGTCACCGTCACGAAATTAATTAGCAAGTTACAATAGGCAGTGGCGTCGCAAGTGGGTGGGAGGGGTGCGGACCGCCCCGGGTGGCACCATCACAAGGAGCGGACACCAAAATGTTAAATTCTCTATGTTCCCGTTATTTAGAACTGAAAGACCAGGAGGAGTTCTATAGGTTAAGTCGACACCATGAGCCTACGCCCCGGGTGACACCAACACTAGTGACGCCTCTGGGTGAATGTAGTCAATCTTTTTACTTATAATTTGTTGTATTACTGTATTAGTATTGCTTACAAGTAATATAGAAAAAATTATTTTAACAAAATTAATGATTTTAATGCTAACAAATTTAATCTCCTTCGCAGTAAGCGCCATGACAAACGCTATATCTTCTTATATCTTAGATATACAGACGCTCCTTCTATGCAGAAGATAATTGCGTCCACAGACGTCCCATGAGGGATGATCTGTTGGCAAGTGATGCAGCGGTCACAGGCCACGGCTATAGGGGTTCCACGCATTACCCCAGCCGCCTAACTATTGTCTAGTTAGGTACCCACACGGAGCTGGGTGACTCGGGGACTCCTCAGGCCCCGGGGACAAATCCTCGCCTTCGAGTGGATTTGAGCTCGTGACCATCGGTACGACAGTCGAGCGCGCTACCTCTCGACCACCGCGTCCCATCTTCTACAGCCATCTAGTAGTTTTCGAAATATTTGCGATGTTACCAACAGTTGGTACTGATAAAATTTAAGAATTTTTTGTGGTCGGATTTTAAAAAAAAAAAAAAAAAGTTCAAAAACAAGTACCAAAACAAGTACCAAAAAAAGTACCAAAACAAGTACCATGTTCAGCAACACTTCGGTACTCAGACATGATTTGGTTATTTTCAAAATCTGTTTTTAAATTGGCTTCACGTACTAAAAGTCCTTCAGTTTTCATCTAAAACCCTTAACATGACAGTAATTCCAACCTGAAATAACCGCAGGGCGCAAACACGTGACATGACCTAATAATAATAATAATAATAATAATAATAATATTCGACACCACCCACGCATCCATCCACTGACTTACGCAGCTGGTAAAAAACATTCTCTGGGTTTATATAAACCCACCAACTTCATTTCAAGTCAACTCATCTAATACTAATACCTTGCCACATACTCTCTCGTTGATCTGTTCAAAAACTTTTTTCTAATACCTTCAAATCTCTTCTTTTAACAACGAAACGACCAGCCACGGCCAAACATTGTTTACATAACCAGCTTACCATGACAAAATATATCCATTTGGGCGTATTTCCGCAATAATAAATCCACACACACACACATACGCTGGGTCTGTCAACTACGCTGTAGCGTAAAAAATCTCAACGCTTTAAGACCTTCGTTAACATTCAACGTTTAGAAATATACCTTACGCACTGGGAATTTCTTGCGTAAAGTTTAAAAAAAAAAGTTCCCAGATAAGGCGACATGTAGGCATGCTTAGCCCAGTTTTTTTATTGGTTGTAGTCCAAAAAATATATATATATATATATATATATATATATGTGTAGCTGCTGCAGTGACAATTTGAAGCCGCGGGGCGGAAGGGAGATATGTGGACCTTTATGACTTTATGAT
>MUZC01000114.1:197219-208887 GCA_002072015.1 Radix auricularia | reverse complement strand
TATATATATATATATATATATATAATACAGTATTGCATGCGTATTCAAACTTGGACGGTTCTGTCTTTGTGACTTATTGAACCATAACGGAGGGATGAATATCATGGGGTTTTGCGCGTCACGGTTGTGGCGCAACTAGAACACCACGAAGAAGCAAAATAAGATAAGATAAATGAAATACGTTAAAATTTTAAAAAGGCAAATAACTTCTGAGGACCGAATTTTCAAAGCGAGTGAAATATGCGTGAAGGGAAATACATAAATTTCTTTAAAATGTTTCTAATTATAAATTTAAAGAATGTAAAACTGTGTATTCTAACAAGTAATTGATAATATAGAATATATAACCTAAAATTGTTTTTGCTGCGTTACCAACACATATTAATTTGTGCTATTACACTTTTAATTAGACCGGGAGAAAGTTAAGGTCGCTTGGATAATACTCTTTTTATGTGAATAAATAAATTTATATATTAGATAGTGCTGGTACTGATTTAAAAAATGTTCGATTAATCGAGAGAAAATTTAATTGATTTTTATAACATACATTTACATCCAGTGAAGTTGCGATTCATTATTCCGCGAAATCGGTTAAGTCGAGGTAATTGCATTGCTTTAAAATGTGATGCAACACAGCAAATTCGTTCTGCTATGCAAGAAATAAGGAAGAAAACCTTTTTGTTTACGTATGTGTATCTAAATACATGTAAAGTAAATAATAATAATAATAATACAAGGTAAAAGTATGTAAGTAATAGAAATATAAAGTATTACTTAATTGGAACAAATACTAGAAATATTTTCTTAATTTTTAATCGGATTTTAATCGATCAAAATAATTTTTTTATCGATTAATCGTTTATATTACCGGTAATTGTTAATTTCCGCTGCCCTAATTATAATTTATACATTGTATTTTTTGTTAAACTGATATTTCCTTTGGTCTATCGCACAAACGCAAATATGTAAATTTGCTACAATAATTTTGATAATGGAATAAATGAAAAACTGTGCTCAGTGAAAGATTCTTAACGACATTAAGGTCTTTAATCGGCTGAAAGTGATAGATACAATTTTATACCAGGCTGGTCATGTTAAGTAATAAGGACCATGCTACGAGCTTTGACATAATTACCAAATTAGTAATTATTATTATTTTTTAATAATAAGTAAATAAATAGTTAAAAATAAAAAAATAAAAACAAAATGTTTCTTCAATGTCTATAACAACAGTGGTCGAACTCCGGCCCTTCTGTGTTCACATAATAAAACAAATAAAAATAAAAACTTAGCTGCGATGAAATCCAAAGAGGACACGAGAGCCTATTTGGAATTTTACCACAGTGCAGCTAAGTTTTCAATTTTATTTGTTTTGTGACTTTTTGTTCTTTGAGGAAGGCTGTTGGCCGAAACGTTCGTTGTATTGTTACGTCATGTCAGGCTCACGGATACCCCGTTTACATAATATTCATCTACTAATCCAGGGGTCTCCAAACTCTTCAACAGGAAGGCCGCATTAACTGTCAAACAGCACTTTAAGGGCTGACTACACACCGTTTTGTGGTAAACTACAGGTAAAAATAGTATCTTTTTTAAGATCAAAAGGTCCCCAGGGACGCATCTGGCCCGCGGGCCGTAGTTTCTAGACCCATGTACTTATCTATAAGCCTAATAGCAGTCTCATCCACGTTTTTTAAAATCTTTAATATTTTGTTTAAGGCCCCCCTCCAACCACAAAATAAATTCACTTCAGCACCCCATGCTCATTGTGTTTACAACACTGTACTACAGTAGTATTAAAATTTCATCCTTTTTACATGGCTGATTCATGAAATCTAAATTTGCATTTCCATAATAAACAAAGAAGTACTGGCATTATGAGCAAGACTAGACACGAACCATGAACAAGAGTAGGAAGATCTTCTGTACAGAATGCATGTTTGAAATGTTTAAGATTACGTAACAGCGATGTTTCCTCTACGTTTCATTGGTTCATTTGCACACACAAATTAACGCGATTTCCTCTATGTTTCATTGGTTCATTCGCACACATAAATTAACGCGAATGAAGCGAAATGATTCTTTTTTTGTGTGTGTGTGTGCGAAATTTCCCATTCTATCAACAAACATAAATTATCTTCATGAAAATTTGCTCCGCGGTAGCTCTAAATTGCTGCGTAGTATCTGGCATCATAGCTGCGCGCAGCCAGAGGGAATATTGCATAAGAGAATCTTATATTGTTATATTTTGAGAATACAGTTGAACTCTCCTAACGAGGACATTGTCAGCACTCTTGACAGAGTGGGTGGGGGGTGGAGGGGGGTTCCGATGAACATCACCAGAGAGTTGATAGCGATACCGAAAGCCAGTAGGTCACGGTTTGAAACGGGTTTCCTCACTCGCATGCCCACAGGGCACAGTAATATTTCTAATACGCCCGATAGGAATGTGTGTGTGAGATGGGGCAACTAGAACAAGTGAAGAAAATGGGTTTTGAGATTTGCAAGTTCAAAGTGATGATGCAAACAGCAAGGCGAGCAGTGAGGAAAAAGAGAGAGGTCAAGACAAACCCATTTACCGCACCGAAACTGGTTTGTGTTCAGTTCCCCGCGATTGGCGATCAATGGGGTACCGCGAACGCGAGCGGTTCAAATGTTTTAGTCGCTGGGTACAATGTGCTTACGCATTTAAACATGCAGATTAGGCAAAGTGTAATAATAAAAACTTGACCGTTGAAAAGTCACACCACCGTATAGTTTTGATCACCCCACCCCCACCCTCATTGGCAGTTTGAGGGATGCTGCTGCGGAAAGGCAGAGCACCAGTGGTCTTCTTTAATTGGTGATTTTGATTTTATGCAGCGGTTTTGTGATTTGATAGTTGACATTTTTAGGCAAAAGATTTATGGGAACGTTACGAGACTTCAGTGGCGTAGCTAGGAATTTGTAAGGGTTTGGGGGCCCGGGGGCTCTCCTTTTTTTTTGGGGGGGGGGGCTTAACATACATGGCGGTGGCGTAATATTTAATGTATCAAAAATTCGAAAACTTATTTGGGGACCCGTTCAAGAGGGGGGGGGCGGCGGGGAACTTTCGAATTTAGACCCATCTTCCGCTCCCATAGCTGCGACACTTGTTTGAGAATCACTGTTTTAAATGAATTTTTCAATAATGAGGGACTTTAAACTTGAAGACCATTTTAACGTTATGCTTCAGAGTCACCATAGTGTGCACACCCTAGTCACGTAATGACATTGTCAACATGGAATGACACAATAGGAACCTTCCTAGACACTCGATGACATTGTCAACATGGAATGACACAATAGGAACCTTACTAGACACTCGATGACATTGTCAACATGGTATGACACAATAGTGACATTACTAGACACTCGATGACATTGTCAACATGGAATGACACAATAGGTACCTTACTAGACACTCGATGACATTGTCAACATGGAATAACACAATAGGAACATTACTAGACACGTAATGACATTGTCAACATGGAATAACACAATAGGAACATTACTAGACACGTAATGACATTGTCAACATGGAATAACACAATAGGAATTTTAAGAGACACTCGATGACATTGTCAACATGGAATAATACAGTAGGGACATAACGAGACACTTACTGGCATTTCAATCACGGATTGATACATAAATTAAACTTAATGGTATTATTATCACTTATGGTTTTGTCAACAAACGGTTTTAAGAATTCGTGTGTGGGAGGTATGCCAGTCAATAGAAAGTAGAGATCATCAGGTGAATATTTCATATCTAATAACTTTAAACTCATCACTTGGGTCGTGGGCTATGTTCCCTTAACGCTGCGCAGCAGCGCAGATTTCCGAACGACATCGCGCAGCAGTTTAAGAGTTATTGAACAAAAAACAAATGTATGCAACATTGAACATTAATTTTTAAATTTCTACACAAACCAACCAACCAACCGACCAATCAACCAACCAACCAACCGACCAATCAACCAACCAACAAACCAACCAACCAACCTTATATGGAACATTGGTCATAGCGACAACAATCTTCGGAATGTCTTTTGATCATGAAAATATTTCGGTTGCTTATATTTGTCCACAATTAAATGTCAGTATCGCATAGAATATATTATTTAACTCCCGCATTACCTTCCATCCCTTGCGGATTACTAATCGAACTCAATTCATCGAATTACACAACGATTATTATTTATCCGGACAATCAATACAGCTCTATAGGGATGTTCATAATATGGAGGAAATCTATTAATAGAAATATTTTATCTAAATTTATCTTTTGTAAGGACACATTCATTTAAAAAAAATAATAAAAGATACGAGTCAATACGTGAATGGAGGCATATTGAGAATGATTGATCTCGTAAGCTAATTTTTAATTTTTCGTTAATTTAAGACATCTTATGTGACTTGCAAAATAAATAATAATTTCGTAATTTTACTAAGCTAACAATTTTGAGAACGTAGTGATTTGACTGTATTTATCCCTCAAAACTTTGTTTCGCTAAAATGTAAGCTAAAAAAAGAACATTACGAAATGAGCTATGACGTTTTCCGGTTTTAGAAATGAAGTGCCCTATAACTGGATTAACATTATATCATTAATTTCAATTGATGTCCATGTTACGTTTGCACGTGTCACGTGTGTTGATTACAAGGTCAGAGGTCAAAGTTTTCTAAACTGAAATTGGGTCGTATTCAACTTTCGCCGTAGCTCCATTTCGTGTTAAACACATCCCTCGCAGCTCTGTTAAGTTTAATCTTATGCTACAGACGCTCGTTCTATACAGAATATAATTGCGTCCTTCGCTTATCCATGGTTTTGTTCTAGTCTTGCATTCTAGATTAAGTCTGAATGTTTATAGCGTGTTGCCTTCCGTGGCTTGTCCAGGCAACGCATTCCACACCCGATAGCCGACCGGAATGAACAGATCATGTGTATGTGTTTGTTATTGCGAATAGAACAAGAAAAAGTGTTTTGATTCCCTGTGTCTTCCTGATTTTAGCCAGGATTACATTAGACAGACACACACACATGACACCACATAGACAGACATCAGACAAACACGCACACCGGCGCCGATTATCAGACAGTAGAACAGACAAAAGTCAGATCAGACGCGGCGCGATTTAATACAGACATGAGAACTACTACCATGACAGCAATAGGCTTCATAGCAATAGCCATGGCAACAATGTGCTCGATAGCAATAGCCATGACAACAATGTGCTCGATAGCAATAGCCATGACAACAATGTGCTCGATAGCAATAACCATGACAGCAATAGGCTTGATAGCAATACCCATGACAGCAATAGACTTGATAGCAATAGCCATGGCAGCAATAGGCTTGATAGCATTAGCCATGATAGCATTAGCTAGGAGAACTTGCTATACAAGTAAGGTTATTGATTTTCCATACGCCTAACTGGACAAAAATTGTAGGGTCGCACAGGAACTGTGTGTGAACAGGTAGATAAGGACAGGAACTGTGAGTATACAGGGAGATAAGGACAGGAACTGTGTGTGAACAGGTAGATAAGGACAGGAACTGTGTGTGAACAGGTAGATAAGGACAGGAACTGTGTGTGAACAGGTAGATAAGGACAGGAACTGTGTGGGAACAGGTAGATAAGGACAGGAACTGTGTGTGAACAGGTAGATAACGACAGGAACTGTGTGTGAACAGGTAGATAACGACAGGAACTGTGTGTGAACAGGTAGATAACGACAGGAACTGTGTGGGAACAGGTAGATAACGACAGGAACTGTGTGGGAACAGGTAGATAACGACAGGAACTGTGTGTGAACAGGTAGATAACGACAGGAACTGTGTGGGAACAGGTAGATAAGGACAGGAACTGTTTGGGAACAGGTAGATAAGGACAGGAACTGTGTGTTGCTGAGGTGAGTTACGTAACAATAAAGTGATGTCATAAGATCGGTTGTTGTAAAATTATTTTTCTTACATTCAATAAGAATTGTCCTTTTGGACACTGCTCATAACTTGACCCCTTTCCTATAGGACAGGGTTCATAACCTGACCCGTTTCCTATAGGACACTGTTCATAACTTGACCCCTTTCCTATAGGACAGCATTCATAACTTGACCCCTTTCCTATAGGACACTGTTCATAACTTGACCATTTTCCTATAGGACACTGTTCATAACTTGACCATTTTCCTATAGGACACTGTTCATAACTGGGACCTAGAAACAGTGGGACCTAGTATCAGTGGGATCTAGAAACAGTGGACCTAGTAACATTGGGACCTAGAAACAGTGGGACCTAGAAACAGTGGACCTAGTAATAGTGGGACCTAGAAACAGTGGACCTAGTAACAGTGGGACCTAGTAACAGTGGGATCTAGTAAAAGTGGGACCTAGAAACAGTGGGACCTAGAAACAGTGGACCTAGTAACAGTGGGACCTAGTAACAGTGGGACCTAGAAACAGTGGGACCTAGTAACAGTGGGACCTAGTATCACTCTTAACAGGGAATGCGTGTGGGTGGGTGTGTTAGAGGACCTCTTAGCTGACATTGAAGGGCCGGCCTTTTCAAAGTAGGTCATATTTTCCATCTCGCTGACAGTGTGGGGAAAAAAAGTCCATGGCGGCTCTCAAACGATTGTCACAGAGGCGTTCTCTGATATATGTTTCCTGTTACTCTCTTTCCAAACATTAAGTTGGGGCATACCACCTTCTCAGACGCCATCTACGTCATACATCAAAAGTAATTACGTCATCAAGTACGCCATTAAACAGAAAGACTTATCGAAATGCAGCCTAATAAAACCACTTCTCAACGACTCTGGGCCAAGAAATAGCGTTGGGTCCCTGGGCAAAGAAATATTGTTGGGTCCCTGGGCAAAGAAATAGTGTTGGGTCCCTGGGCAAAGAAATAGTGTTGGGTCCCTGGGCAAAGAAATAGTGTTGGGTCCCTGGGCAAAGAAAGAGTACGCCCCCCCCCCCCTAACAGGAATTTAAAAAAAATAAACATACATTATATATAAAAAATAAACATTCTCATGGGGCCCCTATGCTCGTGGGCCCCCGGGCCTATCCGTTAAGACGGCACTTCAGGTCTCACAAAGTATGGCGGTGTCGTTGTGTCAGGCCCAAAGTGATTGGTCCTAATCAGGCATATTGTTATTCACGATTTCTGGTCGTGATTGTCGTCATTCAAGATTGTTTTTTTGTGATTGTTATTCATGACTGTACAAGCGTACCAATCGGTTGAAAGGTTTTACTTACTTACTTTTACAATGTTGTTTGTGGTTTGTTTTAAAACGGATTCATTTCAAGATCAACGTCTTTGGCTTTGCTACGAAATTCTATAATCGGCGAATAAATGGGTTGCTTTAAACATAGACAAATAAATAAATAAATAAATAACTAAAACAAAAAATTATCTATTTTTAATTAGGTATAAGTTTTAGCAATTAAAATTGTGAACCTCGGGAAACAAAACGAAAAAAAAATAGACCCAAGGACTAAATCGGAAGAAATATATCAGGGAAAGGATGTGGAAATGACGCAAAAACCTAAAACACGATCCGAGCTCTGTCACGTGAGAGGTATCGGTTTCAGATTCTGTTAATTCAGTCACTATATGTAGCCGCAATGAGGTATTATGACACTTTGAAACGTATGTGTAATCTTTCGAAAGGACATCTAAAAAAATAAAAATAAACTATCTCCTAACTGTTTTAATGAGCAATTAACTTTTCAGGGAACGGTTACATCTTCGTGACGATAGACATCAAGTTGGTTAATTTGTTTTTATAGTTGTTCAGAAATAGACAAAACAGCAGAGAGTGGGAAACCTTAGACCTTACAATCCATTTCTTAGACATAGACAAAAAGGTCAGTTTTGAAACTTAGGCTCGATTTAAACAGTTTAGAACAGTGGTTCTTAACGTGGGTTCGATCGAACCCTAGGCCCTAGGGGTTCGGTGAGTCAGTCGCCGGGGTTCGGCGGAGGGAGGTCAAGACAGCACCCGACTCAAGGCATCTATATTACTACTAATAATGAAGGGTTCGGTGAATGTGCATATGAAACTGGTGGGGTTCGGTACTTCCAAAAAGGTTAAGAACCACTGGTTTAGAAATAGGTTTTAGAACCGCAGTTCCCCAAATAACAACACTCCACGCCCTCTTAAAACACGCTTTCTAAACAACTCGCCTACGGTACGCTAAACGTCAAGGTAAAGGTCACAAGGGAACCAACAAGTTCACGTGGGTCAAAGTTTGAACTTGAGACATGCACGACCACCCTCGTCCCCAACCTCAAAGGTTTTGGGGGTTAGTCGAAAAGATGACGTTGTGATGGACAATCACCTGTCAACGGCGAAGTGTCTGAACACGTGACTTAGTGTCTTAATTGTTTACTTTACTAACACACGAGTACTATGTGTCTTAATAGTTTACTTTACTAACACACGAGTACTATGTGTCTTAATAGTTTACTTTACTAACACACGAGTACTATGTGTCTTAAAAGTTTACTTTACTAACACGCGAGTACTATGTGTCTTAATTGTTTACTTTACTAACACACGAGTACTATGTGTCTTAAAAGTTTACTTTACTAACACACGAGTATTATGTGTCTTAAAAGTTTACTTTACTAACACGCGAGTACTGTGTCTTAAAAGTTTACTTTACTAACACGCGAGTACTATGTGTCTTAATAGTTTACTTTACTAACACGCGAGTACTGTGTCTTAAAACTTTACTTTACTAACACGCGAGTACTATGTGTCTTAATAGTTTACTTTACTAACACGCGAGTACTATGTGCAGTGGCGTAGCTAGGGTCATGTGAACCCAGGGGCAAGACACAAATTCTGCGCCCCTTGATGGACCGAAAAATTCTGGGGGCTCACTGAGCCCCCAAGAAAAATTTGAAATTTTACGGTTTATATGGTTCATTTTTTGAAGCAAATGATATTTTAATGAAATACAATACAGACTAATAATTCTCTATAAGATTATAAACAATTTATTTGAAAAAAAATACTCTACTAATTATACATGACTCGAATAGACATAATCTAAAATAAATTGATCTTCCTTGATTTGAATGTCGTCAATCTCGCTGTTAAAATTGATATTTTCAAGTGTTCTCTTTCGATGCTAGGGAGTGCAAGATCATCCAGACGATCTTGATCCATTGAAGCACGTAATTAATACAAAATAAGGTTTACTTTGCTGAAGGACCGCTCACAGCTTTTAGTTGAAACAGCAATTTTTAGAAGTATTTGAAGTGAAATGCGCAGATTCGGAAATACGTCATCTCCATATGAAACAATAAAATCGAGAAGATCCAAAGTAGTTTCCGGTAGAACTTCAGTCCGGGTACTGAGCATCATTTTTTAGCCTTTGATTTCTGTACACAATTCGTAGAAATTAGCAAAATCTAAGCAATTATAACGAAGCGTATCGACTTTTGTTTCAGCAAGAAGTGATTTGACGTCTAGTAAAAATCCAAATTTGATGTTTAGGTTGTTTAAGACGTAAAATCCGTATTGATATTTCCTGTTGGGGTTTATCAATTTCGCTGTTCATAGCAGGTGCAATTTTTCTTATGGAGAAAGTTCTGCATCTCTTTTTAATTCTCGAAGGCATCCTCCGATGTCGTCTAATCTTCTGTCAAACTCGATTCTCCAAGTCGTGCATCTTCTTTCCCATTGTCTACCGCAACATGGCTCAAACTAACATGAATGTTGACAATTTCTTGCTCAAGCGATTCAAGATCAGATTAAGCTTCCTTGAAACTCACAGTAGGATTCTGGAACCGTTTCTGGACACTATCAATTTTATCAAGTATGATGTTCCAGAAATGTTTAAAATCTAGGAAGTTAAAGTTTTATATACCTACCAGCAAAGCTTCTGCATCACTTCTGGTGTCAGGCGTCATATTTGTATGTTCTGATAATTTTTCCAACAGCCCTGCCATGTCATCTAGTCCTTCATAAATTGCTATAACAGCTTCTGATCGTGCAATCCTACGTGTTTCAGACTCCCTCTTCATTGTGATTGGCACAAATCTTTTTTTAATTTTTTCCCAACGAGTTGTTGAAAGGGAGAAAACATAAATCTATACTTTTAACTGTTCCAAAAACGTGATAACAACTGGATCATGTTTAGTTAAGTGTACTCTTGCTAAATTTTAAGCTGTGGTTGCCACAGTTGATGAACAATGCTTTGTAATTTCTAGCACATTTTCGCTGTTGAAGGCCGGAAACATTCCCGGTCATTACAGAAGCATTGTCATAACATCGTGACCGACCGTCGGATAGTAGTATGCTATTAGATTCCAGTTTCTCTACGATAACTATTTCAAGGCTTTTTGCGTCTTTGGAATGTATCTTTGCAAAATCTGAAAATGATTCTTTGATAGTTACTTTTTAGTTTGTAAATCCACATCCACAAATATGATGACTTGAGAAAGCTTTTCCGGTGTCCTAGATCGATTGGAGTAAAGTAAGATACCGTAGTACTTGTGTTTTCTGATTTCACTCAACAGCTGATTCCTTACAGTCGATGTAAGTAGGTGGATACATTCATTTTGGATTTCCGGTGATAAATAAGATACTAAACCTAGATCCTACTGAGCAACAAGTTTTATCGACGATGGACAGGAAAGAAAGGCGGTGCCTGATGTTTCATATGAAAGGAATCCAACTTGCTTTGACACTCCGATACAAGCCCGTGAGAGGAGAGATCTTCCCTCCCCTCTCCCACTTTACTCCCTCCACATGAGAATTGGGGAAGTAAGATTTATCTTTTTAAAGAGTCACAACATGCAGCAAAGGGACGCGTATTAACCATTCTGTTAGCCAGTGGTTTTCAACCTTTTGAGATTCCAGGACCACTTGAAAAATATGTGCCTTAACTACGGGCCACTACTAAAAATTATTTCTGCATTTTCTGGTTTTTCGGTGATTTCGTACAATTTATCAAACATCTCAAAGTTACCTTGAAATAATTTTTTTTTTCAAAGATCAAGCTTTTTCGAAAAAACGCGGACATTCTGTCACTGAGAGTCATATAATGTATCTGCTTTCCTTGCCGAGTGGAATTAAGTTTATTGAGCTTTTCAAAAATTTCAGCCAAGTAAGCCAGAACAGCAACCCATTAACCATGGTTCAAACTATCAACAAGCTTTGAGTTATTTCTACATGAAAATCTCTTACGTCATCGCGTAATTAAAACAGTCAGATAACCAGCGAACTTCAGTATACATTAGTAACTGTTAACGTTCAAGATTCATATTCGAGCATAAGAAATCAAAGAGACGAGAATTTAATTGACGAGCTTGATAAAATTAAAAACCATTATGGCCAGATCAGAAATATATTTAATTCTGCGTTAATTCTTTTACTTGCTAGTCTATCTCGATTAATCCTACAGTGCGTAAATTTCATGCTTCTCTCACGGACCACCTGGCAAATCTTCGCGGACCACTAGTGGTCCATGGACCACAGGGTGAGAACCACTGCTTTAAGCCACTCCTTTTTCTTGTCTTGGTAATTTTGGTTGCTTTTAGTGTCGTCTCTGGTAGCTCTATTAAAAGAATCGTATTGGTCTCTTACTGCTCACTACCATCAACTAACAGTTGTTTAAATT
>MUZC01000114.1:175773-195734 GCA_002072015.1 Radix auricularia | reverse complement strand
GCACTCAGCTGGAGTCACTGGTGACTGGTCACGTTGGTCCATAAAATAATGCGTTGTCCATGTAGCAGCGTATATAGGAGTACTATGTGTCTTAATAGTTTACTTTACTAACACGCGAGTACTATGTGTCTTAATAGTTTACTTTACTAACACGCGAGTACTATGTGTCTTAATAGTTTACTTTACTAACACATGAAATCAGTCTTATTGTTTACTTTAACAACAACTATATATTTCTTAATTGTTCACTTAACAAACACACAAGAAATGTGTCTTAATTAGGGGTGTTCCTTTATTTGGGCAAAGCCGGAATCCCGCAATTTTTACAAATCCGGCTCCGGATATATATATTTATATAGTAGGGCTGCGAAAATTACCGATTAATTTCTCGATTAATCGGTAAATATTTTTATCGATTAAAATTATTTTAATCGATAAAATAGAGATAATACAACCTAGTATATTGCAGACATTTTTTTCGATTTATTAATAATTAATAATATTTTGCTTTATTTACGTACAAACTTCTCCATTTTAAAAACAAGATTTTCAAAGAGTACATTTTAAAATAAGCTGTGTTTATAAGACAAATGGGATATAAAAAAATGTTAAGCCTGGTCCCTTTTGGAACTCAGGACGTGTTAGCGCATTTTCGTATTATGTATCAGTACTTATGTTAGATATCAGCATTATGTAGTTATCAGTAATTGTGTTTAGATTTTAGACATATTTTTATGAATTTTCTTGTGTAATGAATATACCTGACATTTTTTTTATTTAAAAGTCATTTCTTTACATTTAAAAAAAAATTATTTTTTCTTTAATCTAACTACAAGCACCACAAATGATGACGTAAAACTCTCTAAACTTTTACACATATTCTAATGACGTCAACAACAAAAAAAAAAAAAAACTAATTCTTTTGCACGCCTTCGCACCACTCTTGAATGCTTGAAAAATGATGTATTCGACTTCCGGCAATGGCGGCCGTTCCCTGCGCCAGTGTTACCTCTCGATTCGCAAAGTTTTTTGGTAGTTTTAACGGGGGTTTTTAACGGATCGAGTAACTGAGTGTTGATGCACAAATGGCAGGTCAGGACATACAAAAAACATATATACATCATGGGTCTAGGACTTAGGGATGCTGTGATCAAAGGTGATGACAGACGGACAAAACGGGTGCAATAGCGCATTCGACTTCTCGAAAATGCGCTAAAAATAATAAACTTTGTTTTTACATATTTAACAATGACAAAGTTGGAATTCATTGAAATATTGAACTACTTATATTTAGATTTAGAAAATGTTAATTGCCTGTTTTTTGTTACTTCCCTTGAAAGTTTCAATTTAATTACGTCATTCATATTATTTTTAGCTGAATCAAAATTATCAATTAATTATTCGGTAATTTTTCAAAAGTTAACGATTAAATTTAAATTAATCGATAACAGCCCTAATATATAGCTCCGGCTCCAGACAGATTTTTTTTAAAAAATTTGAAATTCCTTCGACTACCAGGTAGGTTTGTTGACTGTTGCCATTGTGCTACGTAAAGACAGGTAACTCGGTCATTTGTTTACAGCAAATGTCAGACACATTAAGAATTTAAAAATGGGATGCACAAAAAAATAAATACATTTATTTACGCACAATTCTTATATAATTATTATGGCTGCGGAAATTTATGATTAATTTATCGACAAATCATTAAAAATTTTAACGATTAAATTATTTTTAAATGATTAATCGACCCATCACTTACAAATTATTGGAATTCATTAAAAAAAAAATTAAAATATTTTTTGAAATACAACACACCAAAGAAAGAAGAAGTTATAGTGGCCGATAAATAATAAATTAAAAAATTTTAAATTTAAAAAAAAAAAATAATAATAAATTTCTGACAATTACACAACATCTTAGTTTTAAACTATTAACTGACTAGAATGTTCAAATTGTTGATAAAGTTTGCCTACCATGGTTTTAACACTTCGCCTACTTATCAAACCAAATGAACAGCGTATTAAGCTAATTGCAGGAATGGAGTCTGACTCAGAGACAGAAAATTACGACAACTCTACTAATGAATCACTGCGTTACAAAATGGAGATGAAAGTTCCTGAATCCATTTACCCTCTACAATGGTGGAAACTTATTGAACACCGATATCCGAAAATGTCATTCCTTGCCAATATCGTTTTTATGCATATCTGTTACATCAGTTCCATGTGAATGATTGTTCAGCTCCGCTGGTTATATTGTCAATGAGACCCGCTCATCACTTGAACCAAATAATGTCAACACACTTGTCTTTTTGCGTAGTTGGTTAAAAGATGACATATAAAGGAGACATTCCAGTGTTATTTAGATTTTTAACCAGAACGTTTAATAAGGGTTACTTATGACATCATAATTTATTAATTTTTTTGGCTTTTATCGAAATTAATTAATCGTTAACAGCTCTAATAATTGTTTTGTTTTTTTATCCAAAATTATTAAGATTTTTTAAAAAAATATTTCGCAATACCTTTGAACCAGGCAAAGTAAAATTAAATTCTTTTATTTGAAAATACAATTTTACATTTTTTTCATTAGATGTGTTTTATATTTTATTATGTGTGACGCTTTTCATCAACCACTAGTCCAACAAACCAGTCTACCCCTAGTCCAACAAACCGGGCTACCCCTAGTCCAACAAACCAGGCTACCCCTAGTCCAACAAACCAGGCTACCCCTAGTCCAACAAACCAGTCTACCCCTAGTCCAACAAACCGGACTACCCCTAGTCCAACAAACCAGTCTACCCCTAATCCAACAAACCAGGCTACCCCTAGTCCTTGAAATAAAACTCGCCCTGCTCCCTGTACCAGGCTGCCATCTACACCCAAAACAATACCTACAAACTACAAGCAAAAAAACCAAAACAATAAAAACCCCAGGCTAGGAACTAACGTGAGTGAGATACTGTAGTCGGCTCGTCTTGTGTTGCCACTACCGCCACAAAGTGAGCGTGAACGCAGTGAGACTTTTAGCTGAGGACGTGAGAAGCTGTCCATTCTAGTTCCAAGGAACAACAAATATCTAGAAATATAAGCCGATTTAACTGTCGATTTAAAACTACACATGAGACGGACATTGTATTTTTAGAATGTAGAAAACGACCGTCAAAAGGTTTATATGTAATATAAGTATGTAACTGTTTGTATACTGATGTTGTCTTGACGTCAAACTTATTACAGCGAGCATGTTTTATGTTCATCTATATGCACAAGAAATCAGGATAACCAAAAGACGCCAGCAAATATAAATAATCATAGCGAATAACCCCCTCCCTAGGGTCGAACAATTATAGTCTATGGTTGGCAAGCGAGGTTGGTGGGGGGGGGGGGTAGACAATAAAAATCGCAGTGCGCATGTCTCGAGACCAACAATACGTCGGCGGTTCCCCCCAACCCGTGGCATCGTTCTTTCTGTTGTTTGTTTCCGTTCTTCCACCCTCTCGTTCATTGCATTATCAAAGAGCAAGTCTGCAGCGCATGTTACGCCGCAGGACGTATATGGTTAGATATTTTACATGGAGCACTATATGTTCATTGGTAAGTCTGCGGACTATTACAACAAGATAATACAAGTATATTCCTAGTACAAGATAGGCCTATCTTCAACAATGTTCACATATTTACTGGAGATTTTCCCGGAGAATCTCGGCGGTCTGTCAAACGGTTTTATAGGACCTTAAACTTAAACGTATACAATCATTCACTTGACTGACGTCAACTTTTAACAATAGAAAACACCAGTAGTAAACAATGGCGATCCCTTTTGCACGAGAGGTAAACAAAAGAGATGGTTGACACCAGATGTGTATGGACACCCTGGGCACTCAGCTGGAGTCACTGGTGACTGGTCACGTTGGTCCATAAAATAATGCGTTGTCCATGTAGCAGCGTATATAGCATATATAGCGTACATAGCACATGTACTGTGGTGTAGCTTCAGTTAGTACAGTCGGACCTCGCTAAGTCGAACTCAAAGGGACCCGGGGGGGGGGGGAACGACTTTTGGAGTTTTAGAGTTAGGGAAAATGGAGTAATATGAGCAGAAATCGGCCGGGACCTAACGAATACTAACGATTAATTCGATGTATGAAGGTTTTCGATTAGAACTAGGGAAGTTCGACTTAGGGAGGTCCGACAGTAGCACCCAGTCCGGCCAAGGTGTTAGACCAACGGTGACCAAACCACGGCTCGCGGGTCGCATGCGGCTCTACTGTGCGCATTACTGCTCTCGTACAATTTATGAGATAGATCAAACGAGGATCAAACTGGAAGATTTCCAAAATTCCAAGCCTGGTTTAATGACCCACAGTGCTTCAATGTGTCTCTCAATAATTTATAGTTGAAAACCAAATTATTTGTTAACATTGACACGAGGTCTAGATTTAATCCTTAATTTTATGAAGACTTTATGATTCACTATTCTTATCTTATAGTCTATGTTACAAACGTTCCTTCTGTACATAAGGTAATTGCGACCTACGTTTATCTATGGTTTGGGTTTAGTCCTGTATTCTTATTATAGTTTTAAATGATGATAAAGTTTTGGCTTTCTTGTTTACTTCAAACCCATTCCACGCCCGAATACCGGACGGGAAGAAAGAAAACGTGTATGTGTTTGTTCTTGCATACGGAATAAGAAAGGTGTTTTTATCTTTATGTCTATCTGAGGGATGTATTAAGTTATCTTTGTGTTTTATTTCTAAATTATAATTAATTGCCATATGTATAATTACTAATTTACTCTTGGTTATTCTTTCCTCTAGTGTTTCAAGGTTTAATGATTTAACTAATGGTGTTACTCTTGTCAGTTTTGAATATTCTCCGGTAATGAGAGCTATTTTTTGAATTGGTTCTAGTTTATCAATATTTTTTAGTGGATGGGCCCCATACAGAAGATGCATATTCTAGTATAGGTCTCACCAGGGTGAGGTAGCGTTTTAGTTGTTTTTTTAAATCTTTCTTACATTTGTAAAAGTTTCTATTTTTTAAAACCTCACATTCACAAATAAGGTATAAAGTATATGATATTATTAGGGATGCTAATCAAAATTTCCGGAAGATATTCGCAAATAAAAGAGTGTAAATAGCTTAAAAATATTATCCACGTGACTTAATATGCTAAATAGCCATCCCAGAAAGAATAACGAAAATGTTAAGACTATGGCTATAACAATTAAGAATTTTTTTTTAAAATTGTATTTAATACTCATAAAAACCCCACTCTCCCACTAAATCAGAGGTCGTGAACCTTTTTATCGGAAAGAGCCATAATCATAAGGTTCATAAACAACTCATATTTTTAAAGTCATTGAAAAGTAACTCTGTGAGAGCCATACATTATGTTTAAAACTAAACATTCAAGTAAATGTATGAATTTTGTGTAATTTTACCACTAAAAGTACACTTCAATAATTATGTATCTAATAGTCATGTTAATGACAATGTCATTGTAAAGCTGTTTTTATATGCAATTATTATGTATATCATTATCAGGGGTTTCCAAACTTTTCTGCCGAAGGGCTGCATTAGCATTCAAACTGCAGTTTTGGGGCCAACTACTTACCCCCTTACGACCAAGTTTTTTTTGTAAACTACAGGTAAAAATATTAATTTTTTTTAGATTAAAAGGCCCCCCAGGGGCCGGATGAGGGGGCCTCATCTGGCTCGCGGGCCGTAGTTTGGAGACCCCTGATGAAGATCACAGGATCCCGAAAAGACAGGGTTTTTTTCTTTTTTAATTTAATCGAATATTTGAATGAGAGTCTGGAGCAGCCATCAATTGAGCCACATCTGGCTCGCGAGCCATGGTTTCCCGACCCCTGCACTTTATAAACTAAAGTATTTAATTAATTTAATTATTAATATATATATGAACATCGAAATCACAACTCTCACGTCATTGTAACGTCCTGACTAAACACAGATCTGTTCCATAATCACTGTGACTGTGACTGGAACCAGTTCCACCCAAATTCATCGCTCATTATTTCTCCCATATGCACGAAAACCAGCCCGTAATGCCGTAATCCACAACAACCAAAACGTAATTCAAGCGCCAGGTACAAGGACTAATTAACCCACGTCACTACTTCACCGACAAAGTTCTCCACAAAAACCATACACACACACACACACCCCATGTTCATGTCTTCATGTACTTCACCCAATTTTATAGTCTGTAGTAAATGCCACAAGTAAATGGAGCACGTGAACGAATAGCCTGGCGTGCGGTTGTAATGTGCTTTCCAGTTATTGATTGCTATCTACACTCCACTGTAACAACAACCAACAGTCTCTACCTCAACACGCTTATAATTTATTGGTATACGACCAACAACCCAGTTAGTGTTAGTTATGGTCGGCAAGCCGATCCCTTAGTCTAGTGTGTAGCATGACTTACCGTGAATGAGGAAACACAGTTACACACCTTGGCGACACACACCGCGTTCATCAAACACAAGAAAATCATGTCCACTTGCACCGCACGAAGAAGCACCACTTCCCATTAATTCTAGTTTCCCAAACAAGCACAGCTAAAAAACAACTGCATGCGAACGGCGGTCCGAGGCCAGTCGGTTACATCCACAACTCGCCGTCGAGAGTACTTGGATTGGCGGCCAATCCTCGAGCAACAGGCCGAGGGCAGAGCATTGAAACACAACTAACATGCCTATCTCAAACTATTATACACACATTTTTTTTCCTTCACCTCTCTCCCTCCTCCTTCATCGGCCACACTCTTCTGCTTACACAACTGTTGTGCCGCAGAGGCCACAGGAGAAACCAGGTCACAGAGAAATGGAAGGAAGGAAAATTTTTAAAGGAAGGAGAATAAAAAAAAACGAAGTGCCTCGGCGAGGGCCCTGCTTTAAGACT
Source organism: Radix auricularia (assembly GCA_002072015.1). NCBI lineage: Eukaryota > Metazoa > Mollusca > Gastropoda > Lymnaeidae > Radix > Radix auricularia. The sequence continues at coordinate 188,799 of MUZC01000114.1, read as the reverse complement.
GTAAGGAAACAAACTGTAAATACAAACTGCTAGTTATTCCATGATTAATTGTAGAGTGCGCATCGACTTGTGGATAAATCCAATATGGCCTTTAGTTGAAGGTGCTTGGCGTGTGGTTACGGCGAGAAAGCAAATTACTTGTTTGGAACACGACCAGTCGATATGTAAGATTTTTTTGCCAGTTTGTGTCATGCATGCTTCCAGTCCAAGAGGCTGGATAAAAAAAAGGGTGGCTCCTGGGGTGGGTGATGGGGGTGGGGTTGGATAATAAAAAAATCCAATCGTAACACTAAGAGCAGGGGCGGACGGTGGGAAGGGCCGCAATGACCTTCCCCCCACCCACTAAATTCATCCGCCCCTTCCCTTCCCCCCCCCCAAAACTTCTTCCTCCACTGCCAAAACCACGTCATAAAAATTGGAGGGTAACGACAATGCGAGAGAGGGGGGTGGTGGGTGGGGGAGGGTTGACGAGCAACATACAATTCTCAGAGCCAGTACCAGGCAGGCGAACGAGCCGCCGTTTTAAAAAAAAACGGGAGGGCGGGCTCGGGGTTTTTTCCCCCTTAGGATTTGATAGTAAGGGGTGGGTAGGTGCTGGGAGGAGCAATACCAAGCGACCTAAAGAAAGTACCAGGGAAGGTGCGGGCACTCGGGGCGAGTAGCTGACCGGGTGGGGAGGTGAGGGGAGTGGGGACATTGTGTAACTTCTACTGGTGATCCGCTGACCTAAATACCCGCTCGCACCAATCGCCGGCCCAAACGAACGCCGCGTGGACTAGAGCCACCACCACAGCGAGGTGTGGTCCTCGGGTCTATTTATAGTAACGGTCAGTCACTGCTACGCCGAGGCTCGTGTTGTAATGTTGTTGAGCCTGAGGTGGTCATAGCACTGGGGGAGGGGGTGGGTTGGCGAGGGCCTTAAGTAACCGCTGGTCAGCGAGGCGGATGTTGCAGTGGTTGCTGTCGCGGTTGTAATATTGTTTTATTTGATGTTGTCTTGACTTTGTGGCTGATGTTTTGAAGTTGTTTTAACTGATTGTGATGAGGCTGATGTAAAGTTGTTGTAACTGATTGTGATGAGGCTGATGTTGTAAAGCTATTGTAATTGATGTTGTTAATGGTGATATGGCTGATGTTGTAAATCTATTGTAACTGATGTTGTAATGGTAATGTGGCCGATGTTGTAAAGCTGTTTTAATAGATGTGTGACAATGCTGTGACTAATTATATGGACAAAGCTGATCCTCTGTCACGTTATGGATTTTAAAATTATTCTAATTCACATTATAAGATATGCACCCCCTCCCCCTTCAACCGCAAACAAGAACAGCACTTAGTTACGCCGCTGATGAGGCTCTGTGTGCCGACTGTGGCACGCGTGCCATATGTTCACAATCACTGATTCATACCAACGGTGGCCACATTGCGGCACAATGACAACGAATCAAAATGAAACTTTTAGTTTGAAATACATTCTGTGTGAAATACATTCTGTGTGAAATACATTCTGTGTGAAATACATTCTGTGTGAAATACGTTAACACGATAACGCTTTAAAAAAAAGTATCAGTCAACAGAAAATAAAATACGGTTCCGACAACTACAAAGTATTTTGATACATCTTTTCGTCTCTGAAAGCCAAACCAAGATCGCGTAACACAAAAAGATTTCTGTTCTTTGAATGTTACAATGACAGAGCGGTAGCTTGTCTTTCAAATATACCGACAACATTTTGTTGTTTACGTAACACCGCCCCCACTCCTCCCACCAATAATATCTCCACTATATTTAAAAATCATCTCATCAAGGAATTTTTTTTAAATTATTTTTTTTATTTTTTTTTTAAACTAAAAAATATATTTGTGTCCTTCAAAGTTCCTCCCACCACTGCTATCTCCACACAACTTCTCCAGCATCTCAAGCAATGGTTTTCTTTGGTTTTGTTTTTTTTTTTAAATGTATTTGTGTACTTCAAAGATTTCCACTGCAATAACAAAATAAATGAAATATTTTTTTTTTAATTTGAAAAAAAAAAAAACACACAAAAACATCGGCATAGGGTGGAAAATAGTTTGGCATTGACTTAAAGTTAAAAGTTGAGGGGATCGATCGGTTGGTCGATGGTTGGAGACTAAAACTGTCAGCCCACACCCCTCAATAGGTGTCGGCATGCTGACGGACGCATATCAAAGCATCTGAAACGAATTCAAAACCCACATCCTTTCATTTACATGTAGACTACTTATGTTTCTTGTGATCTTAAACAAATTTAGACTTGGCAGAAAAACTAACTTTAACAATTAAGACATACAAAGTTGTCAGTCAGTATTTCAAGTTAGTAATTGAAATCACCACCATCACAATTACTTCGAGGTATCACTTCTGATGGCTGTCAATATTGTTAAAAAAAAAAAAGGTTGCCCGGGTACCCGTCGAAATTTTTAAAATGGTATCCATTCAAAATGCCGCATGGATTTCGCCGTCATGACCGCTATATAATTCAACCATCAATGCACCTCATTTCCCACAGCAGTGTCAGTAGCCAACGTCATGCCTCCAATTACATACTTTTGTGATCCTTAACTTTAATCTAATGTGGTACAAACTGTTATTTCTGCTGTAAATGAATTCACCATAATCATAAACTAAAACCACAGTAAAGTGAACAGTGAACATTAGTAAAACAAAGTGTCAACAAGAATGACGTAACGTTCAGTCACGACCTACGGGCCCAGTAAGTAGTCTGAATTAGGGCTGTGGAAATTAACGATAACTTTTTCGATTAATCGGTTAAAATTTTATCGATTAAAATTATTTTAATCGATAAAATAGCGATCAAAAATAAAGAAAATATTTTGAACATTCTTTTCGATTTACTAATAAATAATAACTTATTAATAATGAATAACATTTTGTGTTTTTTTACGTACGAACTCTCCATTTAAAAAAAAATAAAAATTTTTAAAGTGTAAACTTTAAAGTAAGCAGTTTTTTTATAAGGAAAATGATACCATTAAAAGCATTATTTTTTTTACTAAATTCTATGACATTAAATTTAGCTACCTATATTTAAATATATCTCCTAAAAGTAATATTTTTACAAATTAAATACTTCAGTTATGGACACTTTATGAAATTTTCAGTTTAATGACGTCATACGTCTTATTTTCAGCTTTAATCAAAATTATCGATTAATTATTCGTTTTTTTTTTCAAAAGTTAACGATTAAATTTAATTTAATCGATAACAGCCCAAGTCTGAATGTTATTGTCTGCTAGGTGGCGCCTGAAACTATTTGTTTACTTCAATAACTACTGACAGCTTTGTACATCTACAAAAAAATCATGTTAAGCCTGGTCCCTTTTGGAACTCAGGACGTGTTAGCGCATTTTCGTATTATGTATCAGTACTTATGTTAGATATCAGCAATATGTAGTTATCAGTAATTGTGTTTAGATTTTAGACATATTTTTATGAATTTTCTTGTGTAATGAATATACCTGACATTTTTTTTATTTAAAAGTCATTTCTTTACATTTAAAAAAAAATTATTTTCTCTTTAATCTAACTACAAGTCACCACAAATGATGACGTAAAACTCTCTAAACTTTTACACATATTCTAATGACGTCAACAAAAAAAAAAAAAAAAAAAAAAAAAAAAAACTAATTCTTTTGCACGCCTTCGCACCACTCTTGATTGCTTGAAAAATGATGTATTCGACTTCCAGCAATGGCGGCCGTTCCCTGCGCCAGTGTTACCTCTCGATTCGCAAAGGTTTTTTGGTAGTTTTAACGGGGTTTTTTTAACGGATCGAGTAACTGAGTGTTGATGCACAAATGGCAGGTCAGGACATACAAAAAACATATATACATCATGGGTCTAGGACTTATGGATGCTGTGATCAAAGGTGATGACAGACGGACAAAACGGGTGCAATAGCGCATTCGACTTCTCGAAAATGCGCTAAAAATGAGTTTTTTCGCTTTATGAGGTACACGTGTTAACAAACACAAGCAACAGAAGGGGGTGGAAGGGAGGGGCTTGTAATGGTTTCAGAGGCGTCATTCAGCTTGCCGACACATCTAAAGAAAGGGAAGAAAAACAAACAAACAAACAAACAAACAAAAACGCTTTATTTACTCTTTTTTAAGTGAAAATCTTTGAACGGCCAAAATAATTTTTTATATAAATAAATAAACGATTAGGAATAGGAGGAGTGTCGAGAGGACAGTAACACAATGTTGTCGGCAATGTTGTCGGAAATGTTGTCAGCAATGTTGTCGGCAATGTTGTCGGTAATGTTGTCGGCAATGTTGTCAGCAATGTTGTCGGAAATGTTGTCAGCAATGTTGTCGGTAATGTTGTCAGCAATGTTGTCAGCAGTGTCGTCAGCAATGTTGTCGGTAATGTTGTCGGCAATGTTGTCAGCAATGTTGTCGGAAATGTTGTCGGCAATATTGTCGGTAATGTTGTCGGCAATGTTGTCAGCAATGTTGTCAGCAATGATGTTAGCAGTGTTGTCAGCAGTGTTGTCAGCAATGTTGTCAGCAGTGTCGTCAGCAATGTTGTCGGTAATGTTGTCGGCAATGTTGTCAGCAATCTTGTCGGTCTATTTCTTCCTGTCATTGATTCAGTCAAAGAACCAAAGTCTGTTCGTTCTCTTTTTTTTTTTCATGTTCCGAGAATTTTTTTTTTTTATAGAAGTTTGTCTACACAGTATTTATCTTATATGTTTCAGACGATTATTGCGTCCTACGTATTTTATTTCCTATTTACATATACCTCTTCTTAAGCGTTTTGGTGTCAAACATATTTCACAGGTAATAGTTCATATGAAAAGTTTTACTTTGAAAAATTGTTATCGCGCCGCAATGTCAATACAGAAGAGTCGCAGTTTTGCCACCGTTGGTGTAGAGTGAGCTCGAAGATATTGCACGCGTGTCACAGTCGGCACGCAGAGCCTCATCAGCCGGCACACGACTAAACTATGATAAACAAGCCAGCCCAGCCAAACCCTTATGATCGGGTTTCACGGGAGTGTTGGCACTTTGCTATAAAAATTAGTGAGTTTTTTGTTGCATCTTGGGCGCGCGGCCCCAAAAAGGATCACCACCACTGTTCTAAACCACTGTTCTAAGGTTTGTTCCTCTGTGTGCAAAGTGAAAAAATTCGTGCGCATCCACTTTTTAGGCAATACTTTAGAATATTTACTGCGCGGTATTTCTTAACTGCCGCGCGGCGGCAGTTAGATATCTGCTGCAACCGCGAAGCTGAAAGGGAACATTGATCGCCACCACTGGTATATACACAATTTCACGGGTACCCGAGCGCAATTTTTCTACCCGGAAACGGGTATCTGTGTTCCGGGTACCCGTTGACAGGTACCATTCCAGTCACCGCAAAGTCCCCGGGACATGGACTACTAGGGGCTCTCCTATGAGACCTGGATATACTGTCAACAACTCGTCCACGGATCATGACGTCTGGTACAATAATAACGTCTCACGATACTTGTGTTATGTCTATACTGAATCCTAGAGTACGCATCTGTGAGCCGATCGTCGTGTTGGTGGTCCTGTGTCACGCGTGTTGGTGGTCCTAGGTCAAGTGTGTTGGTGGTCCTGTGTCAAGCGTGTTGGTGGTCCTGTGTCAAGCGTGTTGGTGGTCCTGTGTCAAGCGTGTTGGTGGTCCTGTGTCAAGCGTGTTGGTGGTCATGTGTCAAGTGTGTTGGTGGTCCTGTGTCAAGTATGTTGGTGGTCCTGTGTCAAGTGTGTTGGTGGTCCTGTGTCAAGTGTGTTGGTGGTCCTGTGTCAAGTGTGTTGGTGGTCCTGTGTCAAGCGTGTTAGTGGTCCTGTGTGGAAAGCGTGTTGGTGGTCCTGTGTGGCAAGCGTGTTGGTGGCCCTATGTGTCAAGCGTGTTGGTAGTCCTATGTGGCAAGCGTGTTGGTGGTTCTATGTTGCAAGCGTGTTGGTGGTCCTGTGTCAGGCGTGTTGGTGGTCCTGTGCCAGGCGTGTTGGTGGTCCTATGTGGCAAGCGTGTTGGTGGTCCTATGTGCCAAGCGTGTTGGTGGTCCTATGTAGCAAGCGTGTTGGTGGTCCTATGTGGCAAGCGTGTTGGTGGTCCTATGTGACAAGCGTGTTGGTGGTCCTATGTGGCAAGCGTGTAGGTAGTCCTGTGTCAAGCGTGTTGGTAGTCATGTGACTTTCGTGTCCGTGGTACAGCCGTATATAACTGAGATGGTTACTCAAACGCAATAATTCTTTCTTTCACAATCGTTCACATCAGACGGAAGCCTCTCCGTGACGTCATACCAACGCTATCTTACCCCGAAATGAATGCGGTAATCTGAAAATGAGTTCCGCAAATCCATCGGAGTATGGAGTGTTGAAAAAAAAATGACTCCACCAGTCATATGTATCTTATTGTTGGGTATAGGTTAGTGGCGGCGAACCTCTATTGACCTACGTGCTCAAATTTCAACCACATCCCACTTATTTATAGGAAAGTACCAACACTTCAATGAAACCATAATATGGGGGTTCGGCTTAGCTGGTTTGATTAAGAAATTCAGTTCAGTCGCGTGTCGGTTGACGAGGCTATGCGTGCCGTCTGTAGCACGCGTGCCATAGGTTCGCCATCACTGGTGCAGGGAGTACGAGAAAGATTGAAAGAAATCGACTTTTAAGAAAACTTTTCAAGAAATATCTTGTCCTTTGTAGGCCGTCTGCAGACGTCAATCTTCGAGCAGATGAGATTTCCAGGCCTGGTGTACATACGGTGATTGGCGGGCGCTGGTTTTGAGCAGGCGATGTCCAGTGGCCGAGGCGCCATGGGGCGACCACCGCTCATGTTCGATGCACACAACTTTCCTGCCCGGTCTCGCCGCCCATCTATACGTCGTGTTGTGTTGGTGTTTTGTGTTGTTGTTGATGTTGTAATGATGCCGAGGAAGGCTTGAATGGAAGAAGGGGGGGGGGGACAGTCGCCACAGGCCGGGAGAGGCGATCTCATTGGACGGCAGATGGTCGAGCTGCGAGAGGAGATGGGGACGATACCGAGCGGGAAAGCTTGACAAGGGAAGGGGGTATGAAATTTATTACCATTAAGTATTATTACAAGAGATGTGTTATGTCATATGATGCGGTCACTGCCAGATAGACACAGTAGATACGATACACCCAAGTTCATGGCAAGGGGCAACACAAGTGACACTACTCTGAGAAAAAAAGTGATATGTCCACCAACGATCCGTTTAAGCTGCGCGACCACTCAGATATTTGACCGACGCCGCGCAGCATTTTAGAGTTACCGCGTGGCGTGTAAAATATTGCTTAAAAATTAGATCCTGTGCAACTTCGCGCGCGAGTTTTTTTCCTTATTACTTTGCACGCGTACCAACGAACCTTGGAGGGAACATTAATGTACACATGGTTAGTGAAAGGCCGACACGATTAGTAAAATGTTCATGTCAACGTGTTAGAATATATCAAAATATCAATATAGTGAAACACCCTTAATAGTAAAGTAACGTCCAGGTGAATACAGAAATGTAGACCTTTGAAGAGAATGTTCACCCCGAATACAATAGCATTCAGATACAAGAGACAGATTGATGTTGAAGCTATGACGTGATAAAATAAGTTAGCCACTAATAGTGAAATGAATTAGCCATGAACTGGACTCCGTTTCGGGCAGTTGTTTGGAAGCAGGCGGCTACTGCGGCGCGGTAAAGGGTGCAGATTTGTGCACGGACGGGGAGTGTTTTATTGAAAGATGTTGTTGTTGAGCCTTCTCGTCCATGAGGGACATCCACCGATCATCGTCGGCGTCTGCACTTCCCCCTAGGACATAGGCCACCTACAAGATACCTCCAGGCATCTCTATCCTGGGCCAGTTTCTCCAGGATCTTCCATTCATGGCCAATTCTCTTGATGTCTGCATCCAATTCTCGGCGTCAAGTCCTAGTCTTTCTTGGACGGCCTCCTTTCCGTTTACCCTGTTGGTTCCATTTCAGGGCTTGCCTTGTTGTATTAGAAGCAGGTTTCCTCAGTGTATGACCGATCCAGCTCCACTGCTTAAGAGATTGAAAGATGGGTCACAAAGATGAGTGACTAGAAAAGAATGTCAACTTAAAGGGGCAACTGGACAATGATGGCTAAAGCGATTAAGTTATGATTGTCGGAGACAGAGCCTCCGTTGGACATAGGCAAACTAAGCAGCCGCCCAGGGCCTCCGATTGGTCTCACCATTAGTGGGGGCATCGCACAAGAATCTTTCCATTGCTATTTTAATTTTTTAAAATTATTTTATATTTAGGGCCCCCCAATTCCCTTAGGCTGGCCCTGGTCCGAGAAAGCCGTCCGAAAATTCGTATGTCCCAAGTCAAACAGAAACGTTTAATTAAAGTAGGGCTGGTTACGATTAATTTAAATGTAATCGTTAAATTTTGAAAACATTAACTATTAATTTTATGAATTAATAATTAATTTCGATTAACGCCAAATACCTCATGGGTAGTAACAAAATCAGATAATTGACATTCATTGTTTTATTGAGTTATTTCCCCTGTCTCATAGACATTGAAAAAATATTTTGAACTTTTTAAACTGCTATGGACTGTTGCACTTTGTTCCTCAGAGATACAGATCCTGTTTTCTGGGCTATTATATTGACTATTTTTGTTAATAAATTTTTTTTTTAAATCTTAAAATTTTCATCGAATTTTTATTGATAAAAAATGTTTGTGTCGATATTTAATCGATAAAACTTTTATGATTAATCGAGAACTTAATCGTTAATTTCCGCAGCCCTAGTTTAAAGACAACGTCTCTACACCTTGAAACCTCGAACTTGTTTGAAAAGCTTGGCCAATGTGAAGGTCAGACTATATTCGTATCGAGATCATGTTTCCATGATAACGACCTTAACCTTCGTGCAGAAATCGACGCTCTGTTTTAATAGGTAGATCTTGCAGATACATTTTGTTTAAAGTTATTGAAACTTAGAATCTACATACTTTTTTTTTAAAAAAAGACTTAAAAGCCTAACTTAAAATACTTTCAAATAACAGAAACCCTCTCCCACCCCCATCCCTACGATATCTACCATGCTGGTATCGGTCAACCATCATCTCTTGTTCACTTGACTCCCACCTCCTCCACCCCCATCCCTACGATATCTACCATGCTGGTATCGGTCAACCATCATCTCTTGTTCACTTGACTCCCACCTCCTCCACCCCCCATCCCTAGCCACTCCCGCCCCCCCGTACACCTCACCCACACCATTGTCACAGCCGAGAGTTCTACCACCGTATGTCAGCCGGGGTATCTTGTTGTAACGTGAGAACTGACGGCAGGTGAAATGCTTGTACCATCAAAGGGGGTGGGGGCGCCCGGTGTTCAGTGACCCCCACCGCACCCCACCCCCACTCCCCACCCTGGTGTCCCTAGTCCGTCATTGTCTGGACGTTTGTGACGTGAATGTTTCGGAGGGGGCAAGATGTCATGGGAAGATTGGGGGAAGGGATCCAGAGAACGGTCACTGACCCCATGACGAACTAGCTGAGAGTTGAATATCATGGTCAATAACACGTGTATTTAAAAAAATATATTAATTGACACCACAATTTTGGAATTCGTTAGATGGCTAACAAACGTAAATAAAAAATTGGAAATTGTAATCCGTACAACTCAGAAGCTACACACACAAAAAAAAACTATTGCAATTATAAGTAATGAAGTTCTTTTTTTTTTTCTATTTATTTTTCGGATTTGAACCTACTTGTTTTGTTTTATCTATGCAGACGCTTCTTCTATGCAGAAGATAATTGCGTCCACAGACCATGCCGGTCTGTTGACAAGTGAAGCAGCGTTCACGGGCCACGGCTATGAGAGTTTCACGCACTATCCAGCCGCCTTTATTTCCCTAACTAGTGTTAGGCATCCATTCGGAGCTGGGTGGACTCAGGGACGCCCTAGGCCCCTGGAATAAATCATTGCCTTCACATGGATTCGAGCCTGTGACCATCGGTACGCCAGCATACCACTCGACCACCGTGCCACCTAAGAAACTAATGTAGGTTATCTGAACAAAGTAGCCACCGAACTAAATAAGCTTATATATCATGCGGCGAACACCTCCATATAACATATTCCAAGAACATGTTATATAAATACATTACACATGCATACATGTATATAACGTCTTACCTATACTTACGCCTCCTCTACACAGAAGATCATTGCGTCCACAGACCGCACATGACCCAGCCGCCATTGTTTTCTCCATTAGACAGCTAGGCTGGCTGCCTGGATTTATTGTTAGTTAAATACTTAGTAGATATTTTAATCGATTAATTTTGCTCATTCTTTTGAAATACAAACGAGAAAAAAAATGAGATGGAAAGATGAGACCAATAAAAGTAGATGATGGAAAAATTAGTGGAATCGATGGTATGAAATATGAGATGGTTAGATGAGATAAAAGTTGAGATGAAATTATGATTTAAAAAATTTTAAATTGAAAAGACAAGATTAAAAGTTGAAATGAGTGATTTAAGGTATCTGTATGTTTATCTTTATATTTATCTGTATATTTATCTGTTTATTTATCTCTATATTTGTTTCTATATTTGGTTCTTTATTTATCCATATATTTATCAGTATATTTATCTGTATAATTATATGAATATTTATCTGAATATTTTTCTGTATATTTATCTGTATATTTATCTGTATATTTACCTCTATATTTATCTCTATATTTATTTCTGTATTTATCTCTATATTTATCTCTACATTTATCTGTATATTTACCTCTATATTTATCTCTATATTTATCTCTATATCTATCTCTATATTTATCTCTATATCTATCTCTATATCTATCTCTACATTTATCTCTATATTTATCTCTATATTTATCTGTATATTTATATGTATATTTATCTGTATATTTATCTGTATATTTATCTCTATATTTACTTCTATATTTATCTCTATATTTATCTTTATATTTGTCTATATATTTGTGTTTATATTTATCTCTATATTTATCTCTATATTTATCTGTATATCTATCTCTATATCTATCTCTATAGTTATCTCTATATCTATCTCTATATCTATCTCTATATTTATCTCTATATCTATCTCTATATTTATCTCTATATCTATCTCTATATTTATCTCTACATTTATCTCTATATTTATATGTATATTTATCTGTATATTTATCTGTATATTTATCTGTATATTTATCTGTATATTTATCTGTATATTTATCTCTATATTTATCTCTATATTTATCTCTATATTTGTCTATATATTTGTGTTTATATTTATCTCTATATTTATCTCTGTATTTATCTCTATATCTATCTCTATATCTATCTCTATATCTATCTCTATATTTATCTCTATATCTATCTCTATATCTATCTCTATTTCTATCTCTATATCTATCTCTATATCTATCTGTATATTTATCTCTCTATCTATCGCTATATCTATCTGTATATTTATCTCTATATCTATCTCTATATCTATCTCCACATTTATCTCTATATTTATCTCTATATTTATCTCTATATTTATCTCTATATTTATCTCTATACTTGTCTCTATATTTTCTGCTCATCAAAACACGATATCAGTAATCGATTTTATCCTAAAAAGTTTTCTTGACCGACTGATTGATTTTTTTTTCTTGATCCAAATCAAATAAATGGACACATCCAACATTCCTAGAATCATCCACCCCCTCCCCGCTCTCAACAACACAAAAAACCAGTCCCAACCAATCAATGCCCAATTGCCGTTCCTCAGTAAAAATAGAAAAAAAGGTCCAGGCGGAAGGATATCGGACGTCTGGCTGCATGTCTGAGTGGGCAGTTCGGGCAGAAGTGGGGTGGAAATGGCGGAGGCATGGGACACCCGAACCTGATTCAACAGCTTTGAGGATTTTCAACAAAACAATCGGTGGTGGGGGTGTCTCAGGATCATAAATAGGTCTTGTCATGTCTCAGACCGGAAAGCGTCATAACTCATCGTGTAATGTTACTATTTTTAGATCACATTTTAGTGAGACAATGTTTCTAAGCGTGGATACAGAACAATCAATACGCTCTAAACAGTGTTGGCACAGTAGAACTAAGAAACTATGTTTCCTTGTTCAAGTCCAATAAGCTGTCTCATGTTAAGGAAGAATTAACAAACAGCTGGTAAGATACATCCTTCTCAATAAACCTACATATTACATATTGACTCGCATCTTATGTCAAATTTGTCCACCTTAAAACTCCGAACATTTTTTTTTATAATAAATTACCGCCATTACATGACAGGGCCTATAGCGTCTGTGCCATATAGTCGTTCAGTTGTATTGTTGTGTTGTGACGAGATGGGACTGGGACAAGTGGCCAGATGAGTCTAAAAAATGTTGCCAGGTAGACGTGACATATGCGACCAAATCGAATTAATTGCTTTAATGCATAATTTGAAAGATTTCTTTTTACACGCTCCAATTTACCGCGCTCTGTTAGTCTGTTTGTTTCTAAAATGTTTTAATCGATGTTCACCCATTTTTCTTTACGATTCAGTTAAAGCTTTGAAAATATTTCTGCTTCGATAACAATACATTAGTGACTCATAATCATTTAATAACAGCCATTTACTTAGATTACTTGGTTGGGTTTAACCGGCAGTAATCGTAAATAAGTATTTCTTTCTATACTTAACGTGATCGTTGTAGCGTATCGGTAAGGTCGAAGCCGTCTTTGCGCCATTTCGGGCCCCTGGGCAAAGAAATAGGATTGGGTCCCTGGGCAAAGAAATAGTATTGGGTCCCTGGGCAAAGAAATAGTATTGGGTCCCTGGGAAAAGAAATAGTATTGGGTCCCTGGGCAAAGAAATAGTATTTGGTCCCTGGGCAAAGAAATAGTGTCGGGCCCCTGGGCAAAGAAATAGTGTTGGGCCCCTGGGCAAAGAAATAGTGTCGGGCCCCTGGGCAAAGAAATAGTGT
>MUZC01000114.1:161595-175723 GCA_002072015.1 Radix auricularia | reverse complement strand
GGAATAACAAATAGATATACATAATATATACTAATATACACCCATGGGGCCCCTATGCTCGTGGGCCCCCGGGCAAATGCCCAATGGGCATATGCGTTAAGACGGCTATGGGTAGAGTGCTATCCTTCTGAGAGAGTACGATGCAAGTAGTCGACTAGAAGTAAAATTTAATTATCTTTTATTTTTAAAAAAACAACTCTTTAAAAATCAAACTTAGTTAAAGTGATGGGGGAAAATCATTTATTTGTTAAATGTTATTTCAATTCAGTCGTATTAAAAGCGTTACAAATTTTTGAAGGTGAAATTGATAATGTTAAAAATTTTCTAAAGACTAAAAAGAGCCTAAAAATAAATGTATTTATTATATGTCAATAAAAGGAACGAACTCGTGTTATATAGAAATACAGTAACGTATTCAGGATCCCTCAAAATATTATGATTCCAATTTTTTAAAAAAAATTAAAAATGTGATCTATAGTTACAGGCAGGTCCAAGCCCTTCATGGGCTGTAGCGCCACAGGGATGGATGGATCTATAGTTACAGGCAAGTCCAAGCCCTACATGGGCTGTAGCGCCACAGGGATGGGTGGGTCTATAGTTATTGGAAGGTCCAAGCTCTACATGGGCTGTAGCGCCACAGGGATGGATGGGTGTATAGTTGTAACTATAGTTACAGTTATACTGTGACGATTACAGCGATGTTGATGGGGCCATAACTCCGCATGGAAAAGATCATGGTGACAGGGGCTTGAATAGATTTGAGATAAGCTACGACCGCCCTACGCCTACGCTTTCACTTGTGACTTAAAAGAAATAATTCGTCTGGGTAGTAGGGAAAGCCACACAATTACATATTTTAGTTCATTTTTGTTATTGTGTGACCAAAACCATGCGCATTAAATTTTTTTTAAAAGTTAATAAATCAACAGTAAACGCTGATATAACTTTAACGAAAAAGTGTGAACATTCATTTTAAACATTCTAATTCTCAATTCTTATACTTCGGTTTGTTTTCTAATGTCGTTGTGTGCATTAAAGAGAGTCAATCAATTGAGACCCGCTGCGTTAATTTGCTCCTCAGGTTCCCGTTATCAAAAAAGCACAAGGCGCGCGGCTGAAGTAGGTCACAGATTTCAGATCTGCTGCTGTCTAAGGGCGCGTGCAGCATGCGGCCCCCAGGTACCAATAAAACGCGCTCACACACACGCACAAACACACACACACACGCATACGCACACTAACGGCAGGTAAACAAACGAGTGAGCTCTCGGAGAACTCGTGCCCTGCAGGTAACAGAAAGGCAGGTAAGTCGCCCAGGTCGACAGGGTTATGTACTGCTAGCAGCCGACCCGCCGATCAGTGAGTGGGACGGGTGGGTAGGGCAGAGAGGTAGTCGGTGGTTCTCAAACACATGACCAGTCAGCGAAAAGCATGGACCAACAACATACAGTTATTTTTTTTTATATATAAATAAGATTTTAGTTTATTTTGTGAATTATACTAACGGCTTAGCTTCCGAACAAAAACTGTAGCAAATTGATGCGGCTTAAACAAAATAGCTCATAAAACATAAGAAAGTTCAGAGGTTAAAAAACAAAACGAGTATCGATTCCCTGCTGCACCACGAGTCGGGAATTCCCAGCCAGAAACGATCACTCATCGAGTAACTATGTCACAAGGAATTGTGCTGGGATAAAAACTTTCAAATAAACGAACTGTGCGATGAAAACAATAAATGTAACGATTTGTTAATGGGCAAATAAACACGTGAACGTTTCGGCAATACTTACTCTACCATGGAATAATAATTATGCAGAGGAAAAAAAACGAAATGAAGAAATATGTTTACAAGTTACAGCACTTTAAAAAAAAACAACTACAAAACAACAACGGTTGATTGAATAATGGGAAGGATGTACTCAAACATCATAGTATTACTATTAGAGTTCAAACGGGTTATTCGATTTACAAGCAGGGTAGTACTAAAATACCAAATATTTTTGAAAGTCTTTTTTTTTTTTTTTTTGTATTTGTACATTTATCACACTCTTCTTTTATTAAGTTACATTTATTACACTATGTTTTTTTTTTTATCTAATGAAATTTATTACACTGTTTATATTTAATTACATTTGTTACAATATTTTAAAAATTAAATACATTTATTACACACTGTTTATATTTTACTACATTCGCAAGTTATACACTGTTTGAAGACTCTCATAGCTAGTGTATTAGCTAAATACTCAAAAGAAATCTTTCATTAACACTTGTTATTTAAAAAAAAAAAAAAAAAAAAAAAAAAAAAACCATCTATTACAATTGTTACACTTTGTCTAATTCTCATTATTATAAATCACTTAACTAATTGTTTTTTAAAAAAAATTACCGTCGTATTGCTCTCGTGGGGTCGCAGGTAAACATTTTCAGACCCTGTAATCTTGTCACTCGACCAATGAATATTTTTGTTTCCATGCGAAGTAACTCTGCGAGTTGTTGCAGTAGTGTACTTGAGAGTTACCCCGGGTTACAGTACGACTTGACCTCTCGTTGGATGCCACAAGAGACAATCGAGACCCAACAAAGTACATCGGATGTTAGCAACTATTTGTCCAAAATAAATAAAATGGGCGTGCGGATATTTATATTTAATCTCAACGCCCTGGGATTTCCCGATCTCCATCGCTCTCTGGTTTTTCCAGTACTAAAATTAGTTTAGTTGTATGTTTTAAAAAAAAAGTTATTTAAGGATGCCTTTGTCCTTCAACTTTTTGTGTGTGTGAGTAAGTCACTAACAAATATACCCCTTTGATGTTAGCTATACAAATTCTTAGAGTTACGTGCACTCGACTAAACGCACCCCACAATTAGAAGTTCCCGCCCCCTCACCCGCAATAGCCCCCCGCTTACCCGCAATAGAATCCCAGCGTACAGAACCAACTGATGAGTACACGCTACAGGAAAATAATTATTGTTGTCATTTACCACCATTCTTAAGGCCACATTTGTAATTTTATTCGGTAGATACGGAGACGGACGTCCGTATATATTTCGGTAGTGTATTCTGTAGTTTATTTATTATTTTTTAGTCTACTTCCTGTTTCAATTCTCAATTATTTACCTTCATATGTCATACCATTCTTCTTTTATTAAAATTTCAATGACATGAACTACATAAATATTCAACCACACCCCAACTGCCCCACCCCCACTCTTGCATTTCATCCGGATACTGTTGAAAGTTGTCTATAAAATGAATACTCTTAAATATAAACTTTCGTAATTTTATAGTTATGGAAATCATTACTTTTGCATTGAACTTGTATCAAAGTTACAACATGTAACCCAATATGAATGGGAGATATCAATTTTAAATGGAAACAATAGGATTTGTTTCGTTGCATTTTTTATGTCTTTTAATTTTAAAATAATGTGTAAAGGTCAAGGTTTAAAAATGTTCTTTTAATAATTAAATAAAACTAAAAATTGTGAAATTTAAAAAAAAAAAATAATAATTAATTAAAAAATATAATAATAATAATAAAATTTAAATAATAATAATAATAATAAAATAAAACAATAGCTACTGTATAATGTGTGAAGACACAAGGCTAAAATGTGAATATGTATTAAAAAAAAGTCGGCAATTTTTTAAAAGCTGGATATTCCAGTAAGTATTTACAATTCTTTTACTGATAAATATTAATAACAACGATGCTGGCATCTAAAAGACTGCAATACTTGTATCAAAGCTATTTTAAAACTTTGAATTTTACATTTGTCATATATCAATGAATTAAAAAAAAAAATTAAGGGCTTGAAAGAATTACATTTAGACTCTACATGTATTATTATTTTTTTTAAATGTGTATTTTTTCTTGCACGCAGGATTATACCCCGTTTTGAAGGTGTAAATGTGAAGTATGGAGCAGATGGTTCTATTCTATGAACAGAATTTTTAAAAATGGCACATGCCCTTTCACTTACCCACCACCGAAATAATGATAATAAAAATAAAACAAAATAAAAGTTAAAAAATATTGAGAAAAATATTTGCAATCATCTTATATAGTCTATAAGGCGCTAATGCGCGTCTGTAACTCTTGATTTTTATTTTTAAAAATTCAAAATTTAGTCATAATGTAACTAATATTTTGGGGTTATTTCGAAGAATTTCGACTGTGACTTCACGGTCATTACCGGCGGCCATCTTTGTTGTTATGGCACGAGCTTTAAAAAGCTAAAATTAAAATTCTATAGCTAGACCTAACCCCAACCCTAAAACCTTCAATTTTCCGAAAATTCTAAAGCTATACTTAACCCAAACCCTAAAACCTTCCATTTTTGAAAATCCTTTTAGAATTTATAGAACTCACTTTTCCAGCAACCGGTAGCGTCGTGACGTCACAGTCGAGATTCTTCGGATTAGCCCATTTTGGTATCGAGATTAAATGAGCATGTTGTGTTTCTCGCTGTAAAATATATTATGCCATGACCTCATTGTTTGAGCTTATTATAATTTGTGAAAAGGAAACAATGTAAAAATAAAATAAAAATAAAATTATTATCTGCGTTAGGATTGTGGCTAAAAGGTGGTAGATTCTACTATTCTTTTTATGTAGAGGGGCACACTCGTGAAATTTTAAAGGTTACTTTTTATTGGTAGTAGCAGGCTTCAATAACAATATCATCACCCAACCTGGGTAAAAAGGATAATATGAGAGTGTTGATATTTTTATTGTGCTGACCCCGTAGCATAGCACTGATATTCCGCTTACATAATGTAAATAACAATTAAAGGTTTCCGGATCTTATATGAGAGCTCTTCTGTTCTGAGAGGCCCTGCGACTTCCGCTTTCGTTATCATCCCCCGCCAGCGGCCACAGATATGACCGCTCTGCTGCACCCTGGGCTGCTGCTTCCTTCCACGCGACTCAACCTATCAAAGTCGGCTCACCCCACCCCACCCCACTCCCCTCTCAACAGATCAATTCATTCCACTCAATTGAACACCTCAGACACATTTCAGTCGACCCGTCCCTACCTATAAACCCTTTTCGCTACAATGAACACCCCCTTCTCCACTGATACATAAATACTATGTCTGTTTGCTGTTTTTTTTTTCATTAGAGAGAGTTGAATCCATTTCTTAATCAGCAACGCCCGCTCAGCTTAACACAAGGCAGGGATTTTAAATTAAACGCATGTTGCACTTTGCACTTAATTTTTAACGGAAATAAGTGTATGTTTTTAAATGTAAATTATGGTTCAATTTTAGAGGAAATTAAACTGATTTCAGACTAAGCTTATGGTTTGATATTATATTGCGTTCAAATTTTTATAGGAAGCTAGAGGCTGGTGTTATCAAAGTCAACAACGTAAATAACCGGAAATGTGAAATAAAAGTCAACAACGCAAATAACCGGAAATGTGAAATAAAGTCAACAACGTAAATAACCGGAAGTGTGAAATAAAAACCCCGGATACTGTTAGCACGAAAATTGTGTATAAAACCACTGGTAACTATTACGACGGTTATGGTTTATAAAACTATTGGCAAATGTTATGACAAATATTGGACATTAAAACAGTTAACGTTTAGATCACGGACATGGAGTATAGAAACCCTAGACTCGGAGGACTTTAAGGAAACAAACGAAAAAAAAATATAGGAGCGACGCGGACATTTGAGGGATTGACTAACTTAAAGAAATATGAAAAAAATAATAAGTACGAACATTGAATAGGGCGTCCTAAAAAGTACACTGCCTGAACAAAATAAAATAAAAAAAATAATGGTTTAGAAAATCTATAGATAGTTGCCTAAATGATGACAGTTAAGTGAACTCGTTCTTGTTTTTTTTAGAGACAGGCATATTAGATTAAACATTTCCTGGTCAGCCAAACAGAGCCCATGGCCACCCAATCAAATGCCCATGGCCACCCAATCAAATCTCCATGGCCACCCAATCAAATCTCCATGGCCACCCAATCAAATCTCCATGGCCACCCAATCAAATCTCCTTGACCACCCAATCAAATCTCCATGGCCACGCAATCAAACCTCCATGGCCACCCAATCAAATCTCCATGACCACCCAATCAAATCTCCATGACCACCCAATCAAATCTCCATGTTCACCCAATCAAATCTCCATGGCCACCCAATCAAATCTCCATGGCCACCCAATCAAATCTCCATGACCACCCAATCAAATCTCCATGACCACCCAATCAAATCTCCATGACCACCCAATCATATGCCCATGGCCACCCAATCATATCTCCATGAACACCCCATCCTATCCCTAAGACCACAGTAGCCCCACATTCCAGGACACCGAATCTCCATGTCCATTCAGCGGACATATCACCATCAACTTTCCTCCCCAGGACATCAACGATCAATGATTGCTCTGGATCTTTCTAGTCCACCGTTGACAGTTAAAACCTGACCACAGATCTGACCACCTGCATCGTTTTCTTGTTCAAGTGCACAGTGTCGCCGACTGACCAAAAAAACGAGGGCACTCGATGGACGTTTTTGCTAGGGTCCGTGACTCTTTCAAGCAGCAGGTCATGCATGAGTGAACTCCGAGCGTGAAGATTCATTAAAGTTAGCGGACAGGAGCTGTGTGATTAACGTGATGAGAACCGTCGTGTATAGATTGAGAAGTGTTTTGATGACAGTGATGAAAAGAGAGTTTGAAAGAGACAGAGAGTGGGAGAAAGAAAGAGAGAGTGAGAGAAAGAAAGAGAGAGTGGGAGAAAGAAAGAGAGAGAGACACACACACACAAAATACCCTAGCTACGACTCTGCCTAAACTTGTCACTTACTAACTTGACAAACTGGACAACTATTGAGATTGAGATTATAAATTATGCTGTAACAATGATCAATGTGTTTAAATGTAAAATAGATTAATCAATTCTTAATTATATTATTTAATGATTTTAAAATTGTGGATAGAAATTTTCAAACACTCGCCATGTTTCCCCGCTTTTAATAAAGTTGTCAACTTCAAATTAGAAGATTCCACTTTTTAGGGCTATGCACTAATTTATTGTATGACCAAAAATATCACATTTTTCATGACGTCATCAACAGCTAATTAATGGCTGAACAAAGGGCTGATTTTGGGCTGAATAAATGATGATTAAATGATGACTGAAAATTGCATTTGGGCTGACTTATTGTTGTCTAAGGGCTGATTTTGGGCTGACTGTAAGGCAGACTAAAGACTGGCCATCTCTTCACAGTTTAAAGTGGTCGGAAGTTGTGCTGGGCTCGAACCTATTTCCTCCCCTCATCTCTAGCGGCTAACCTCTTGACCCCGTGGGTTGTCCGCGATATAAGACCCGCCTATAAGAGCCCGTATCCCTATCACGAAGATATGGGCCTTTTGTGTTCCCCTTTAACCCAAACACTCCTCAGCGTACCTCATGATACAGCACCCATCCCGCCCCCCTGCCCAATGTATTGATTGGTCTCCATGTCCAACCCCCCCTCCCCCACAAACTTATTTCTCCGCGAGATCTGGCCGTGTTTCCACGAGAACTCACGAGCTTGCTGCTCAATCAGAAGATCATGGAGAGATTTTTTCTTGTCTTTTTTTTTTTAAACCTGGGATGTGGGGAGTAGAAAAAAAATGGGGATGGGAATGGGGGGGGGGCAGACTTGTATGTCTGGACGCCGGCGGTTTGCATTGAAAAACAATTGGTTCAATCTCTGCAGTCCTCTGACTCTTCTGTCGGTGACGTTATAGGCGGTGATGGCGAACCTATGGCACGTGTGTCTGGTCGCGCAGATATCTGACCGCCCGGTGCAGCAGTTTAGAATTACCACGAACCAAATTTTGTTAATTATTGCAACAAAAATGGATGATGAGCAAGTTTGCACATGTCTTTAAAAAAATTTAAATATTATTTTTTTTAAACAACGATAAATAAGCAATCAATAATAATAATAATAAAATAAATTGATAATTTATTTAGAGCTGTATCCCAGCAATGAGCATAAATTAATTAAATAAACATTCATATCAAAATAACCACATAAATGACTATACGTTATACATCAGGTACGTTAATCATTAAAAGAAATATTGTTCCATTAATTTTGAAAATAAATTTTGAAAAGATGGAACATTGAGAGTGACCCAAGCCTATCTGGGTTAAAGACAATTAGGCATGAACAAACATTTCCGGGGTGTAATAGTAGAGTGTGATTAGGAAAAGTATTTCTCTCACCTAGATCTGGCTATATTGGAATTCGAAGAACAACAAGGGACGGACAGTACACAAGACCAATAACTAGCTAGACCCAATGACAACCCAGTGTCTGACCCCTCGACTAGCCAATGACTAACCCTTTGGCGGATCAATTCCAAAATGTCAACATTTCATGACTACCAAAATACGTTATCGAAATCAGATGTGTAATTTTTTTTACCACATTGCCCATATTACTCCTGCACATTTCCCATATTACTCCTGCACATTGCCCATATTACTCCTGCACATTGCCCATATTAATCCTGCACATTTCCCATATTACTCCTGCAGTACTGCACATTGCCCATATTACTCCTGCACATTGCCCATATTACTCCTGCACATTGCCCATATTACTCCTGCATATTGCCCATATTACTCCTGCACATTGCCCATATTACTCCTGCACATTTCCCATATTACTCCTGCACATTGCCAATATTACTCCTGCACATTGCCCATATTAATCCTGCACATTGCCCATATTACTCCTGCAGTACTGCACATTGCTCATATTACTCCTGCACATTGCCCATATTACTCCTGCACATTGCCCATATTGCTCCTGCACATTGCCGATATTACTCCTGCACATTGTCCATATTACTCCTGCGCATTGCCCATATTACTCCTGCACATTGCCCATATTACTCCTGCACATTGCCCATATTACACCTGCATATTGCCCATATTACTCCTGCAGTACTGCACATTGCCCATATTACGCCTGCAGTACTGCACATTGCCCATATTACTCCTGCAGTACTGCACATTGCCCATATTACTCCTGCAGTACTGCACATTGCCCATATTACTCCTGCACATCAATAATTCCAAACCACATACAAGTACCCAACCTAACAAATATTTAACATTTAGTACCCGGAGTACACCAGACTAATTTTAGCCACTGTGTCCCACTCTTTCAATTACGGCTTGTCAGTGATCATGACTAGGGGCCGGGTCAGGCGTGGGTAGAGGCAGGGGCGTCTGGCCGGGGGGGCCTACCTCACATTCTATTCATTTTTTGATTAATTTTCGGAGAACAATTGATAAGGGGATCAAGTATCGATTCAGATATGACTGTAGCCAGTGATCGTTGCAAAGTCTTCAGTTCCGGGTGAACGTTAGGAAGCCGTGTTGATGTAGGTTTCCCATAACAAACGTTTGGCTGTACCCACAAGTTTGGCTGTACCCACAAGTTAGGTTGTACCCACAAGTTTGACTGTACCCAAAAGTTTGGCTGTACCCACAAGTTTGGCTGTACCCACAAGTTTGTCTGTACCCACACATTTGGCTGTACCCGAAAAGTTTGGCTGTACCCACAAGTTTGACTGTACCCCTGAGTTTTGCTTTACCCAAAAGTGTAACTGTACCTACAAGTTTGGCTATACCCACAAGTTTGGCTTTACCCACAAGTTTGGCTGTACCCACACGTTTGGCTGTACCCATAAGTTTGGCTGTACCCACAAGTTTGTCTGTACCCACACGTTTGGCTGTACCCGAAAAGTTTGGCTGTACCCACAAGTTTGACTGTACCCCTGAGTTTTGCTTTACCCAAAAGTGTAACTGTACCTACAAGTTTGGCTATACCCACAAGTTTGGCTTTACCCACAAGTTTGGCTGTACCCACACGTTTGGCTGTACCCATAAGTTTGGCTGTACCCACAAGTTTGGTGTACCCACAAGTTTGGCTGTACCCACAAGTTTGGCTGTACCCATAAGTTTGGCTGTACCCACAAGTTTGGCTGTACCCACAAGTTTGGCTGTACCTACAAGTTTGGTTGTACCCATAAGTTTGGCGGTACCCACAAGTTTGGCTGTACCCACAACTTTGGCTTTACCTACTGTATTAAAGCACAAGTGGCACCGGTTAATGTGGGAATGCGTTCGAAGTTCAAAAGACTCTACTGTATGACTTAGAAACTATTAAAGAGACTGAGTGTTTTAACATGGCTCGAGGGTTATTTAATAATAATATATTAGGTACGTTTTAGTTCTCTTTAAATTTCAATACCCGGTGAAACAAAATTGTCATTAACAAAATTAGTGACAATCTACAATGAATTCGGACCACATGTAATCATAAAAAATAATTGGTGATAATGATAGCTACCAAACATTATTGAAACATAAAATACTCGGTGGCCACTAACAATAATTAATGACAACATATTATAAATAATAACGATCACATAAAATAATGCATGAAAACATACAACGCATATTGACCACATAATAATTTATAAAAGCTAACAATTAAACGATATGCAGTGACAACATTAAGCGATTTATAGTGACAAGGTAGACTATTTTGGTCAACCAGTTGCAATAATTGGTGACAACATAAAATTTTTTAGTGCGAACCTACAATCGGTGGTCAAGGTATACAATGACGTCATCATTCTACGTGGCATATTAGTGTTAAGATCGCCGCACCCCAGACCGTGCAGCCATTGAGAAAACACTACGCTTGGTTGTGTGTGAGGGGGGAAGGGGTTGGTTGTCGAGAGCGCGCGCCAGGGTCAAGGAACGGCCTGGCCGACTGACCACTTCATTCACCAAATCGCCGGTGGGCAGTCACGCGTGGCGAACAGGGGGCTTGGTCCCACAGCGAGGAGTGGCGTAACGGAGCAGACGGTCATTGTGTCCACTGCTGTCCGGCTTGACCCCCCCAGGCCAGCCGCCAACGAGGAGTGGTTCAGTCGGCAAGGTCAAGGACAGTTTGTGAAGCAACGAAGACGTTGGACAGAACAAACAGGAAAGTGACCCCCATATTCCTTTGTGTTGGAGGTGAAGACAGACAACATTCGACAAGTCATGGACTTAACAACTCCGGAAATCTGGGCCACCTACCGTTATTTTTATGAATCCCTGATATGTTTGGAAGCCCAAAAATGATCATTTAAGCATCCCGTGATTATATTAGAACCCCTGATTATATTAGCACCCCGTGATTTTATTAGCATCACATGATTATGTCAGCCGAATATATTAGCTACATGGGGTTATGTTAGCAACCATAATCATGTTAGTAATGTTAGTCAACCAAGATTCACTTAGCAAACTATGATTATTTTACCCCCAAAATGATTATGCCAGCCAACCATGATTATGTCTGCCACTTCCAACCATGATTACATCTGCCACTGCCAACAATGATTATGTCTGCCACTTCCAACCATGATTACATCTGCCACTGCCAACAATGATTATGTCTTCCACTGCCAACCATGATTATGTCTGTCACTTCCAACCATGATTATGTCTGGCAACCATAATTACGCCAGCCAAACCACGTTTTTTTCCACGTTTAAAAATATTTTAAAATGTAAAAAAAACAAACCAAAAAACAACAAACAAACAAACAAACAAACAACAAAACCTCAGGAATGTCATCGTTGAGACTTAGGCGCTTAGGGTTTATCTTGTCTCACTAGGAGCCTGAGCTTAAAATTGTCAACTTTTCATCAATAATTCAATAACAACCTGTTGTTACAACGTTGGTAATAGCCCCCATCTATCAAACATCTGTTGTGTGAAGCCGGCGATTCTATTGAGGCTCGGATATATAAGGGGCGTCATGTTCTGGAAAATTTCACTGAAATATTTGATTCTTTTAAATTGTAGGCCGCAACAGGGGCTTCCGGTCTTTCTATAAACTATGACATACAAGATACGCACATCAATTGCGTGGTTAAGGCAATATTGAAAAAACTTTATTAATTGACAAATACGTGTCTAAAAGTTTCAGCAAATACGTTTGATCATAAGAAATAAATAAACACAAGTATTTATAATATATATATATACATTATATATGAGCCGTCACAACATAAAAAAAAATCACGTTAAGCCTGGTCCCTTTTGGAACTCAGGACGTGTTAGCGCATTTTCGTATTATGTATCAGTACTTATGTTAGATATCAGCATTATGTAGTTATCAGTAATTGTGTTTAGATTTTAGACATATTTTTATGAATTTTCTTGTGTAATGAATATACCTGAAATTTTTTTTATTTAAAAGTCATTTCTTTACATTTTAAAATTTTTTATTTTCTCTTTAATCTAACTACAAGTGGTTTGTGGTCACTGAAATAGGACTCATAAATGAAACATTCTAAATTGTAATCAGCTAATCGCCCAAATACTCCGTCAATTGTTGTTTGATAGATCGTAGTTGCCAATCTTGGTGAAAGTAGTTGAATGTTGAAGCTTGTTTCGAAAAAGTTTTCAATTTCTGCCCCTGGGCCGCTAAGATCTTGATTGAAGTCACCACAAATGATGACGTAAAACTCTCTAAACTTTTACACATATTCTAATGACGTCAACAAAAAAAAAAACTAATACTTTTGATAATACTAAGACTTCCGGCAATGGCGGCCGTTGCCTGCGCCAGTGTTATCTCTCGATTCGCAATGTTTTTTGGTAGTTTTAACGGGGTTTTTTAACGGATCGAGTAACTGAGTGTTGATGCACAAATGGCAGGTCAGGACATACAAAAAACATATATACATCATGGGTCTAGGACTTATGGATGCTGAGATCTAGGGTGATGACAGACGGACGGACGGACAAAACGGGTGCAATAGCGCAATCGACTTCTCGAAAATGCGCTAAAAATAGTTCAGCAGAGAAACGAAAAGAAGAAAGAATGGCGCAAAAACTTATAAAAATATAGGATGGAGGAAGAGGAAGGAAGTATCAACGATAAAACAGTTTAAAAAAACAAATCTGGAAAAAGCAGGTGATATTTAAAATTAATTTAATTTAAAAGCTTGTGTTTACTTTTACCGATGAAGGCATTTGTAGAAGCATTTATATAGCTCTTTGTCCATTTATAAAGCTTTTCATTTATTTTACAATCACACGATCCGTTTCTGTATCTTGTACTCTATTTCAGTGCGTCTCAAACATTTTAGTATGGCGGACCGGCAGGAAGAATGTTTTCATTGCTCCAGGGACCGATGAACCATTTTACGTGTACTGACGTGGAAACGAAATGTAATTTTTTTGTTTTAATTGTTTCATTTTATATGATTATAGCCGAAAAAAATCGACATATTCTATAGAGTTATTATTGATGGTTGCTAATGGAGGACTTTAATTAGATTTTTCTGTGTTTTCTTGATAACTTCTGGGGGCCAGCGGTAGAAAGCCCACGGACCGGTACCGGTCCACGGACCAACAGTTTGAGAATCACTGCTCTAACTGAACGCTTCATCGCAGTCCATTCTGTATGACATATAAATAATTGTCGACTGGTGGTATAAAATAAAATAAATCATAGCCATAAAATAAACGTGGAATTTAAACTAAAGCAATGAAATTCGAGGCCGTAAATAAGAGTAATAAAAAAAGTCGTAGAGTATAGTATAATTAAAAGCAGTGAAATCAGGTGAAGTAACTAAATCTTGTAGTGTCATGTCCCCTTAATTTTTTCCGGCAAGGTCTTTTTTTAAAGATACAAAACAATTTTTTTTTTTACCTGAGAGTTACCCGAGGTGGTCAGTGTTGGTCAGATATAATATGATTACAATTTCTTTCCTTATGCCACTCAAAGTAATAATAAATAAACGATCTATTTTATTTAAGTGCATGACATCTTTACCGAAAAGGACGCTAGCACTAGGTGTTTTCCTGCCCCCGCCCCTTTGAGTTCAACTGACGGGTTGTTAACAGCACGTATGATAGACATCTGTAATGAGTGCTTTGGGGGGGCCATCCATAAATGATGTCACAGTATTTTGGCGGATTTTTCTCCTCCTCTCCCCCTCGTCACACGTCGTACAAGAAGTTAGACCATCCTCCAACATTACGTCATAAAGCTTTGTGCCCCCTCGGCCTCTCCCCC
>MUZC01000114.1:140312-153271 GCA_002072015.1 Radix auricularia | reverse complement strand
AGGGGGGGGGGGGGGGGGGGGGGGGGGGGGGTAAAGTACGGTAAGTTGGACAACTTGAAGTAATACAAATATCTTTAATTGTCTTTGGCTTAGTGTACGTGCACAATCTTGTATAATCATCAAGCTTTTATGAGCGTACACGCTTTCGATTATCATAGGTTGTGTGCATGTGTACGAACTCGAACAGACACATGATAGTACACGTGTGCAAACCTGTGTTGTTATGGGGGTTTGAACAAGTGTAAAACTAAACTCGTAATTTCATCGGGTTTGAACAAGTGTAAAAGTAAACTCGTAATTTCATCGGGTTTGAACAAGTCTAAAAGTAAACTCGTAATTTCATCGGGTTTGAACAAGTCTAAAAGTAAACTCGTAATTTCATCGGGTTTGAACAAGTGTACGTGTGTACAAATTAAAAGATCACGTTAGCATCACGCGGTCGGGGAAACAACTCGTGTAAGATTCCAAAAAAGAATTTGCGAGTTAACGAAAAGAGCGTCAATAAAATTTAAAAAATAATAAAATAATTATTCGATAATAAATATAAAACACAGAAGTAGGCTGATTTATGGGTGTTAATTTATATTTTAAAAACCTTATCTCCGTAATAGAAAAAAAAAACGTAATAGTTTGAATACCTTAAAAAAATCGCCATGAATGGTCATTCTCTTTTTGTCCAGCCAAACAATGGAATTCTCTACAATTACACATACGTAGTATTTCAATTACTAAGTCCTTCAAGACTGCGCTTACGACACAACTTTTCAAAATTAATTTTTAAAATTAATGAAACATATCTTTTAATGATTAACGTAGCTGATGTATAACGTATTGTCATTTATGTAGTTAGTATGATATGAATGTTTCTTTAATTAATATAAGTAGTGCTATCTCCATGTACAGCCCTGTGAGCCCGGCTCCTAGCTGGGATACAGCGCTATATAAATTATCATATTATTATTATTATTATTTTTATAACCCATAAACCACCAAATAACAATTAATCATGTTTTATACTGTTTTTTGTTTTGTTGTTGTTGTTGTTTTTTTTTTTTCTACAAACCCAACGCTATCAAAATTTAACAATATAAAATGCACGTCCGTAGCTGATTTCAAAATGTCTGAGGTCTCTCATGTTTATAATCATTTCAAATGACGACGCCGTGTGAACAAAAAAATAAAGGCAGTGAATCTGAGGCAAGGACCTAATGAGATGGACAGAGCGGACAATCTCGGATGGACAGAAGGGAGATAATACGAGATTTTTTTCCCCGTTCAGTAGCAGGGGAGGTAATAAAGCGAGAGCGGAATAAACCGTGAGTGAAAGGGGACATTGATGAGAAACTTCAACAGTGACGGGACATTTTCGTGGGAGGGGGGACTTTTTGTAATCGCAACGACGACTTTCTCGGCAAACAAAGCTCTCGACTATCTTGACGGCACAGGCAGGCTATCTCTTGCCGACCGTCCAAGACGGGGACCTACATCCACCTGGTGGTGATAGTCATGGGGGAGGTGGGGAGGAGGGGAATTATTAATATCCAGTAACAATTTGATTGAATTTATTTTTGTTCATAGGATGAGCACAAAGGCCTCAAGGTATGATGAACCTCGGAGTGTGGTGTTAGGAGTGGGGTGTATGGGAGTGGGGTGTATGAGAGTGGGGTGTATGAGAGTGTGGTGTATGAGAGTGTGGTGTATGAGAGTGTGGTGTATGAGAGTGTGGTGTATGGGAGTGTGGTGTATGGGAGTGTGGTGTATGGGAGTGTGGTGTATGAGAGTGTGGTGTATGGGAGTGTGGTGTATGGGAGTGTGGTGTATGGGAGTGTGGTGTATGGGAGTGTGGTGTATGGGAGTGTGGTGTATGAGAGTGTGGTGTATGAGAGTGTGGCGTATGAGAGTGTGGTGTATGGAGTGTGGTGTAAGGAGTGTGGTGTATGGGAGTGTGGTGTATGGAGTGTTGTGGATGGAGTGTGGTAAAAGGAGTGTGGTGTATGAGAGTGTGGTGTATGGAGTGTGGTGTATGAGAGTGTGGTGTATGAGAGTGTGGTGTATGAGAGTGTGGTGTATGAGAGTGTGGTGTATGAGAGTGTGGTGTATGGAGTGTGGTGTAAGGAGTGTGGTGTATGGGAGTGTGGTGGATGGAGTGTGGTGGATGGAGTGTGGTGTAAGGAGTGTGGTGTATGGGAGTGTGGTGTATGAGAGTGTGGTGTATGGAGTGTGTTGTAAGGATTGTGGTGTATGGGAGTGTGGTGTATGAGAGTGTGGCGTATGGAGTGTGGTGTATGAGAGTGTGGTGTAAGGAGTGTGGAGTATGGGAGTGTGATGTGTGGGAGTGGGGTGTATGGAGTGTGGTGTATGAAAGTGTGGTGTGTGGGAGTGTGGTGTATGGAGTGTGGTGTATGAGAGTGTGGTGTAAGAGAGTGTGGTATATAAGAGTGTGGTGTATGAGAGTGTGGTGTATGAGAGTGTGGTGTATGAGAGTGTGGTGTATGGGAGTGTGGTGTAAGGAGTGTGGTGTATGAGAGTGTGGTGTATCAAAGTGTGGTGTGTGGGAGTGTGGTGAATGGAGTGTGGTTTATGAGAGTGTGGTGTATGAGAGTGTGGTGTATGAGAGTGTGGTGTATGAGTGTGGTGTATGAGAGTGTGGTGTATGAGAGTGTGGTGTATGAGAGTGTGGTGTATGAGAGTGTGGTGTGTGGGAGTGTGTTGTATGGAGTGTGGTGTATGAGAGTGTGGTGTATGAGAGTGTGGTGTATGGAGTGTGGTGTATGAGAGTGTGGTGTATGAGAGTGTGGTGTATGGGAGTGTGGTATATAAGAGTGTGGTGTATGAGAGTGTGGTGTATGAGAGTGTGGTGTATGAGAGTGTGGTGTATGAGAGTGTGGTGTATGAGAGTGTGGTGTATGAGAGTGGTATATAAGATTGTGGTGTATGAGAGTGTGGTGTATGAGAGTGTGGTGTATGAGAGTGTGGTGTATGAGAGTGGGGTGTATGAGAGTGTGGTGTATGAGAGTGTGGTGTATAAGAGTGTTGTATATAAGAGTGTGGTGTATGAGAGTGTGGTGTATGGGAGTGGGGTGTATGAGAGTGTGGTGTATGAGAGTGTGGTGTATGAGAGTGTGGTGTATGAGAGTGCGGTGTATGGGAGTGGGTTGTATGAGAGTTTGGTGTATGAGAGTGTGGTGTATGAGAGTGTGGTGTATGAGAGTGTGGTGTATGGGAGTTTGGTGTATGAGAGTGTGGTGTATAAGAGTGTGGTATATAAGAGTGTGGTGTATGAGAGTGTGGTGTATAAGACTGTGGTATATACGAGTGTGATATATAAGAGTGTGGTGTATGAGAGTGTGGTGTATGAGAGTGTGGTGTATGAGAGTGTGGTGTTTAAGACTGTGGTATATAAGAGTGTGGTATATAAGAGTGTGGTGTATGAGAGTGTGGTGTATAAGAGTGTGGTATATAAGAGTGTGGTGTATGAGAGTGTGGTGTATGAGAGTGTGGTGTATGAGAGTGTGGTGTATGAGAGTGTGGTGTATGGGAGTGGGGTGTATGAGAGTGTGGTCCAGCACTCGCCACCATAATGGAGTTGCTGAGCACGCATGCCTGATACACAGTGATTTTCGTCCTGTCAGTGAGCTGCGCATATAAAATCCCATAACGCAGGACCTTAAATTGTGCATTACCCCTGGGGGTCCGTATGGACCCACTGCCGTAATATTACTTATTTATTATAGGCTGATGTTTGGCTACTCATTACCCCCATATGTGAGAATCCCTGTAATACTTAAACTAATTTATGAGGCCTGTGTTAGCCCCCCCCCCCCCGCCATTATTCCAAAATTTGAGGATCACCGTAAAACTAAAGCTAGTTTATGAGGCTGATGCGCGGTACGTCCAAGTTGACTTTTATTTAATCATGAGCAGCCATATGTGGAAGTCACTTTCAAATTTAGGATCTGTTCTTGGGGGAGAGAATTTATACGTAGGGCTTTGCTATAAAACACGACTTACGTACCGGTTCTAAATACGTTCAACATAGGCACTTGAGACACTTGATTTTTAAAAAAAAAATCTTAAGCAACGGCTTTCTTAATTTGTAGCGTCATTTCTAAGAGAATAATTACATTTTAACCCCCCCCCCCCCGAACAATATTGAGATTTATTTTTTGTCATTTAACCGGATGACAAAATTAAATATTTAAACATGTGTTTTTCAATCATATGTGTAACTGAGTTTCTTTTTGTTTCTTATCGTTTTCTTCAAATCTTCAATTCTAACGTGTAGCCTATGTTCTCGCTTAGGTTCGTGTGTCTGTGTTCAATATCTAACGTGTAGCCTATGTTCTCGCTTAGGTTCCTGTGTCCGTGTTCAATGTCTAGCATGTAGCTAATGTTCTCGCGTAGGTTCGTGTGTCCGTTTTCAATGTCTAAGGTGTAGCCAATATTCTCGCTTAGGCTCGTGTGTCCGTGTTCAATGTCTAGCATGTAGCCAACGTTCTCCCTTAGGCTCGTGTGTCCGTGTTCAATGTCTAGCGTGTAGCCAATGTTCTCGCTTAGGCTCGTGTGTTCGTGTTGAATGTAATACCAAACTCGTATGCAAATTTGCACAGCAATTTTATTTTTACAATATTTGCTACGCGGTAATTATAAATAGCTGCGCGGCGTTGGTCAGATATCTTGCAGTCGAGTAATTATTGAGCAACGTAAAGGTACATAATTTCATAATATTTTTAAGTTATTCGACTAATAACTACTGCTAAGCTTTATGTCACAGCATAACCTAGTTGTTGTGTCACCAAAATGTAATTGTATGTTCCCAAACCTTATTTACATATTCCCAGCTTTCAGTTCCATGTTACCTTCATTCATTGTTAAGTTCACATTCTTCAGTTCTATGTTACCGTCATTCATTGTTAAGTTCCCAGCCTTCAGTTCCATGTTCCCTCATAGTTTAAAACTAACTTGATGGTTTAAACTGAGAGAACTTAAAAGAAGACTAACTACGTCTAACTTGCCAACAGAAAAGCTTGTCTTAATTTGTCCGTCGGTACAGTAATGGTGACAGAAATGTAATATTCATAACAGTAGTCATTATTTACTACGACTATAAGTCTGGTAAATTAAATACAAAGTGTCCCCGAGCAAATTTCACAAAAGTCAAATTTACACCAACACAAAATAAGATGATGGTCTAAGATGATTTATTGCAATTTTTGCCAGTAACACCAGCGATACAAATAATACACAATAAATTTAGGTACTTATATTATCTATTAAAATATTTAGCTTAAGCTGTGTCTTCATCAGGATTTCAAACAGTGAATAATCACCAGGAACCCAGGACAACATGTTTATTAATTATTTTTTTTTAAAAATTCAATTTGGTTCAAATTATCACACCATACCTCCCCTCGTCACACGTCATCACAAAAACTTAGACCTCCCCCCTTCCAATATGATGTCACAAAGCCCCCCTCCTCCCAAAACCCATGTTTTCTATTTTAAAATGATCATGTATCAAAGCACTTTTTTTGTGTTCATATAAGTATGTATTAAGTGTAAGGCTACATTCTAATATCGTAACACGCGTGAAGCCATGTAAAATGTCATGGAACAAACTGTAAGCAATCAAATATTTAAATGGAATTGTATATATATTTCCACGTTTTGATGTGACGGCACATTTCTTAAATACCCCCTGTCCCTGGTCACACATCGTCTCAAATGTATGACCCCTCCCGCACTCTAAATGTGTGACGTCACACATCCTAAAATAGACTGTGGACTCAAACATCTTCTGCTCTTTTACATTTCCCGAAATTATTATTATTATTGAGTTTATTGCGAATAAAAAAATAAGAAAATAATACAATAAAACAGCGGACAAGTGTATGTGCATATGGGAGGGGGTAGTGTGGTATTTTTGTTTGATTATTATTATTATGGAAACCCTTTTATCTGGAGTTATCATAACATGCTTCTACTCTTATTTCACCAAAATGTGTCTTTAAATATAGCAGAAAAGTAGATCTGTAAAATATTTGATAACGTCTAGTTCTACGCATTGATAGAGGACTGCCTCCCTGTCATACAGTCTATGGGTATATAGGACTGAATGGCTCCCTATGATACAGTCTATGGGTATATAGGACTGAATGGCTCCCTGTCATACAGTCTATGGGTATATAGGACTGAATGGCTCCCTATGACACAGTCTATGGGTATATAGGACTGAATGGCTCCCTGTCATACAGTCTATGGGTATATAGGACTGAATGGCTCCCTGTGATACAGTCTATGGGTATATAGGACTGAATGGCTCCCTGTCATACAGTCTATGGGTATATAGGACTGAATGGCTCCCTGTCATACAGTCTATGGGTATATAGGACTGAATGGCTCCCTATGACACTGTCTATGGGTATATAGGACTGAATGGCTCCCTATGACACAGTCTATGGGTATATAGGACTGAATGGCTCCCTGTCATACAGTCTATGGGTATATAGGACTGAATGGCTCCCTGTCATACAGTCTATGGGTATATAGGACTGAATGGCTCCCTATGACACAGTCTATGGGTATATAGGACTGAATGGCTCCCTATGATACAGTCTATGGGTATATAGGACTGAATGCCTCCCATGATACAGTCTATGGGTATATAGGACTGAATGGCTCCCTGTCATACAGTCTATGGGTATATAGGACTGAATGGCTCCCTGTCATACAGTCTATGGGTATATAGGACTGAATGGCTCCCTATGATACAGTCTATGGGTATATAGGACTGAATGGCTCCCTATGATACAGTCTATGGGTATATAGGACTGAATGCCACCAAGTCGACAGAGCGAGAACCCGGATGCTAGACTACTAAAATGAATTCCGTCTTGAAAAAACAAAGTCTTGTATCCAACCACTGAACCAACTCTATTGGGCAACATAACCACGTGACGAATGAATCGTCTTGTCATTTTCGAGCTTATTCCCTTTTCCATAATTGATTTTAATTATTCTTTAAAGTCAAATCCTATCTCAGCACCTATGGCATTAGCACCGTCTTTAAAGACCTAAACTATTATATTTAAGAATTTTAAGCTAATCCATCAATTCTAGAGTTAAGAGCGTACATACCCACCCACCCTTCGAAATCAAAGCATCCATTATCCTGTCGAAAGCGAGGCTAAATGATTCATTATTTAATGTCAACAAATTGACGTCATTGCGCACAAAACATTATGCTAAATAAACGAAAGTAACAGAACCGGAAGAATTCGCCATTCAGCGAACTAACAACTCACTTGCCAAGTACTTCAAAAAGATTACAGCATCTTGGGAAGATAGGAGCAACATTTGATATCACAGAGAATATAGCAGCAAAATTTGATATCATTGAGAATATAGTAGCAACGTTTGATATCACCGACAAAATAGTAGCAAAATTTGATATCATTGAGAATATAGTAGCAACATTTGATACAATAGAGAATATAGTAGCAACATTTGATACAATAGAGAAGATAGTAGAACCATTTGATATCACCGCGACTATAGTAGCAACATTTGTTATCACCGAGAATATAGTAGCAACATTTGATACAATAGAGAAGATAGTAGCAACATTTGATGCAATAGAGAAGATATTAGCAACATTTGATACAATAGAGAATATAGTAGCAACATTTGATATCATTGAGAAGATATTAGCAACATTTGATACCATTGAGAATATAGTAGCAACATTTGATATCACCGAGAATATAGTAGCAACATTTGATACCATTGAGAATATAGTAGCAACATTTGATATCATTGAGAATATAGTAGCAAAGTGTGATACATTTGAACATGCTCACTCAACAATGACACATCACAAATAAAGTGAAGATATTTTACCGCTTTGTTTACAATGAGACACTCAACAGATCCTAAAACAGGCCATTACAATCGGACACTCAACAGACCCTAACACAGGCCATTACAATCGGACACTCAACAGACCCTAACAGAGGCCATTACAATGAGACACTCAACAGATCCTAACACAGGCCATTACAATGAGACACTCAACAGATCCTAACACAGGCCATTACAATGAGACACTCAACAGACCCTAACACAGGCCATTACAATCGGACACTCAACAGATCCTAACACAGGCCATTACAATGAGACACTCAACAGATCCTAACACAGGCCATTACAATCGGACACTCAACAGACCCTAACACAGGCCATTACAATGAGACACTCAACAGACCCTAACACAGGCCATCACAATGAGACACTCAACAGATCCTAACACAGGCCATTACAATGAGACACTCAACAGACCCTAACACGGGCCATTACAATGAGACACTCAACAGATCCTAACACAGGCCATCACAATGAGACACTCAACAGACCCTAACACAGACCATCACAATGAGACACTCAACAGACCCTAACACAGGCCATCACAATGAGACACTCAACAGACCCTAACACAGGCCATCACAATGAGACACTCAACAGATCCTAACACAGGCCATTACAATGAGACACTCAACAGACCCTAACACAGGCCATTACAATGAGACACTCAACAGACCCTAACACAGACCATTACAATGAGACACTCAACAGACCCTAACACAGGCCATCACAATGAGACACTCAACAGACCCTAACACAGGCCATTACAATGAGACACTCAACACATCCTAACACAGGCCATTACAATGAGACACTAAACAGACCCTAACACAGGTCATTACAATGAGACACTCAACAGACCCTAACACATGCCATTACAATGAGACACTTAACAGACCCTAACACAGGCCATCACAATGAGACACTCAACAGATCCTAACACAGACCATTACAATGAGACACTCAACAGATCTTAACACAGGCCTTTATAATCTGACACGGTTTAATGTCCCAAGATTTCATATATATCTTGTATATGATGTCTTAAAAATTCTCTCAACCCAGGCGATGGCACAGCTACTATTGTGGTAGCCAAGTTTACCATTTAAAGACGAGTTGACATTTTATAAATAGGGAATCAGTCTTACTAATCTGCGTGCCAAGTCTGACAACGGTGTCATGAATGTTTGACACATGGACTCACATTTTGTATTTAAAAAGAGGGGAAAAGGGTTGGGGGGGGGGGAGGGTTGGCTAAAAGAACAAAGAAAGAACAAACAGGATCAATTTAAAACTAAGTAAACATGAATTACAAAAATTTCAATTGTTGTAGCCCAAGACAAAACATAGAGCAAAACACGGTGAAAAAAAAGACAATAATAAATATTAAAAGAATAAATATTAAAACTTATTTAAAAGATGTGCAGGACTTAGGCAACCCATAAATACAGGATATCAAGGGAGACCATTTTGATAGTGTAAGTTATTCAAGACTGGTTTTTTATAAAAAAGTTCTGCCACTCTGCCCAACTTGGATAAATCAAACTTATGACGTCATGCTTGTTTTTTTCCCCCACAACCATTTCAATGCGTTGTGTCTTTTAACTCCACTAAGTAAGATGGACTTTTGTAAGAGAAGTCGATGTGTATGTTAAATATGTATGTACATATTCAGTGCCGGCTAAAAGTAGGGGAAATATTAGCCGTTGACTAGCCTGGGCATTTTTAAAGTGGCCATTTTTAATTTTAAAATAGAAAATTATTTTTATTTTACAATATATTAAAAAAAGGAAGGGAAACCCGTAATCGCCAAAATATCGGTGAGGAAAATAATTTGTTTACATATTTTATCACATAGGGAAGAAATTCATTAAACAAAAAATAAAGGAAAAAAAAAAGATTTTTGAAAAACCAAGTTTTTCTAAGTGAACTAACAAGAAGAAAGAAGAAAATAAATGAAAACTTTGAAATTCCGGTATGTACTTTAATTTAATATGACTAAAAACGTGCGACGGGCGCTTATGAGGTTTTTTTTATATGCAGTTCACTCATTCTCTCACATATAGATCTTACTTTTGACTTCTAAATTATAAATAGTCTACTTCATTTTTATACCAAACACCCATCTTTGTGTTGTATTTCTAAATTAGAATGGTATTTTGAAGCACCCACCCCACGCTTTTAGTCATATTAAATTCAGTTATTTGAACATCAAGGTACTTGAACGTCAAAGTACTTGAACATCGAGGTACTTGAACATCAAAGTACTTGAACATCGAGGTACTTGAAGATCAAGGTACTTAAACATCAAGGTACTTGAAAATCGAGGTACTTGAACATCGAAGTACTTGAACATCAAAGTACTTGAACATCAAAGTACTTGAACATCAAAGTACTTGAACATCAAAGTACTTGAACATCAAAGTACTTGAACATCGAGGTACTTGAACATCGAGGTACTTGAACATCAAAGTACTTGAACATCAAAGTACTTGAACATCGAGGTACTTGAACATCAAAGTACTTGAACATCAAAGTACTTGAACATCAAAGTACTTGAACATCGAGATACTTGAACATCGAAGTACTAGAACATCGAGGTACTTGAACATGGAGGTACTTATACTGGAATTTTTCATTTATTTTTTTTTTCTATTTAATCCACTTATAAATACGTGTTTTTAAACAATCTTCTTTTTACTTCTATTTATTTGTATACCAAACACCTCATAAGCGCCCGTCCATTGTTTTAATAGCACGGGGATCTGGTCACGGGGTGAACTACTTGTCACGTGGCTATCAACAGCGGAAGAATACACATGCTATATTAAGATAAACTTTTAAAAAAATGCATTAATTTTGACACAATGCATTGCCAACCATGATCTAACATCTGTGGTAGAATTTAGGACCACCAAAAGTGATTAAATTTCACGTTGTAAAATCTGAAATTTTGCGGACAGACAAAAAAGACAAAGAGACAAAAAGGAATGAATGCAAGTTAATAAAAACGTGGTAATAATAATAATAATAAAATGATAATTCATATAGCGCTGTATCCCAGCTAGGAGCCGGGCTCACAGCGCTTTACATGGGGATAACGATACATATATTAATTAAATAAACATTGATATCATACTAACTACATAAAAAAAAACCAACTAGATTTCAGATACTAATTTTAATTTCCATTATTATTTATTTCTGCAGCTATCCCTACTGCCCTATACGCTTTAATTATTAGTTTAACTGAAAAAATAAAACTAGGAATATTCAAGTTTTAAAAATGAATTCTCCCAAGTATTCAACGGTCTTATATTAAGATACGACTGTACTGACGCACAAAGTAAGGCGCCCCGGGCAGCTGTCTTGTTATTCATTGAAAAGGTNTGGTGGGGTGGGGGAGGGTGGGGGGACTGGATGTTCGCAGACCACAACAAAGTAATGAAGAAATTTTAAAAAATATAAAATAATAAATTATTAATTAAAAGAAGCTTCGCATAAAAATTATCCTCAATATATTCATTTCTGAGATATCGGACTACAAACATTTTAAAACACATTACTAGGAAATAAAACGCCATGTTAATGAATCAATGCACGCATAGAAGACAAACAACGTCCCACTTATTCCATGAACCTGTGGTTAGAGAAGATAAGTTTAAAATGTACCCAGATTAAAGCAGTAAGCTGAAATATAGCAATATAACTATGGTTAGGGAAGATAAGTTTAGTGTGCACACAGATTAAAGTAGTAAGCCGAAATATAGCAATATAGATTTGGGCGAGACTAAGCCATTGATATATTTTCAGCTAAGCCTTGATGCAGTCTATATTAATG
Organism: Radix auricularia; assembly: GCA_002072015.1. Taxonomy (NCBI): domain Eukaryota; kingdom Metazoa; phylum Mollusca; class Gastropoda; family Lymnaeidae; genus Radix; species Radix auricularia. The sequence goes on along the minus strand of MUZC01000114.1, from coordinate 141,510 downwards.
TTCTTTCGTTTACATTACAATTTCATTGCTTTTCTATCACAACCTCACCCACCACCAATTATCAATGTAAATTGTGGCTTTTTGTTCGGTTTATTTCATGGTCAAATTTATTGCGCCTCACTCAAATATTGCTATACGCCTCGAGGCAGGAATGAACCAGGTTTTTGTGGGCTTTTGGCACAACGAACCGAGCTTCAGCAATAATAATATTTTATTTATTGTAGTCACGCAGTCATACATGAATGGTAATGGTTGATTGTCAGAGCAATAACGAATTGAATGTTTGGTGCCACGGCGATAATTAGCTATACATTTCTATACATTACAGGCTCTTATTGTATATAGAAGGTTACTGTTATCAGCGTATTTTTTTAAAAGAAGCGTAGTAGAAGACACTGATGGGAATCAAACAATGAACAAAAGAGATATTCAAATTACACAAAGATACTTTCAAACATTGAACAAAAGTGATATTCAAATTACACAAAGAAACTTTCAAACAATGAACAAAAGATATATTCAAATTACACAAAGAAACTTTCAAACAATGAACAAAAGATATATTCAAATTACAAAAAGATACTTTCAAACAATGAACAAAAGATTATATTCAAATTACAAAAAGATACTTTCAAACACTTATCGCCAGGAGACACAGAGATAGAGAATAATTTAATTGAAGTAAAAAAAAATTTGTTTTAGAAACACAACGCAAGAATTTATTTTTTTAAAAATATTTTTTTCATATTTCAATGACTAATGTTTTGGTAATGTGCTGGTCTTAACCAATTTGGGCCTTCGGTCAGTCTACCCCCAACCCAGACACCACTGGTCAAGCAGTAATCGGTACAGCAATCCAGTATGTTGAGTTGACTGTTTATTCAACGAATATAACACAGAAAGCGAGACCAAATGGTTTCATAACACGTTCGATGTCTTGTGCTCGCTCTTTCCCCAATGATGGGGCCATATGAGTTTCTTTGACAAATTCAAAATTAAAAACAAACAAACAAACAAACACACAAACAAACCAACAAACCAAGCAACAAACAAACAAACAAACCAACCAACAAACAAACAAACATCAACAACCTGCGTTAACAAGAGACTTACGAAGTACTTCAAACTTATCAAACTAAATCTTCGCTCTAACATGGTTGTTTTTTTTTTTTTTGGTCACTGGATTTTTTTTTTTTTT
>MUZC01000114.1:130251-140292 GCA_002072015.1 Radix auricularia | reverse complement strand
TTTTGGGGGGGGGGGGTGTTGATTCAAATACTCAACGACAAGAATGTTACATAATTTAACACATACACACACACACAAACTCACACACACACACACACACAAAACAGGGACAGTTTTCTGTTTAACACTATTTCTCATTGCAGAAGTTTAGCCGTTTGACTACTCTCTTCTACTAATCGTTGTTACATATTTTTCACCTGAGAAAATGCGCTCACTTTTACAGTTCTTAAAAATCAAACTAGATCTTCACACATTGACACTTTTTAAAAAAGTAATTAAATGTAACAAAAGATTTAGCTTTAAAAATAAATTAATAATAATTTTAAAAAAACAGCTCCTGTTAAATGCTAAAATTGCTGACTGATCACTGTTAAACAAACATTGCTGACTGATCACAAATATCATTAAGAGAGTATAGTAGCGCGTTCAAATTTCCGCAAGGGATTTTCACGACTTTTCTTCAGTAGACTCAAACGCTCATGCCTGGCCAGTGGCATCGCTAGGGGGGTGCGGAGGGGGCGGGCCGCCCCGGGTGACACCATCAGGGGGTGACACCAGACCATAAAATTCTATATATTCCCGTTATTTGGCACTGGAAAACACGGAGGAGTTCTATGGATTAAATCATGAGGGGGTGACACCATGAGCTACCGCCCCGGGTGACACCATGAGCTACCGCCCCGGGTGACACCAACCCTAGTGACGCCTCTGTGCTTGGCTACTATGATTTCAATATTTAAAATGAACACCGCTATTTCTGTACGTTAAATTATATTTAAAGTAAGTAATTATTGCACGAAGCGACCAAAAAAAAAATAATTAAAATGTTTTTGGAAATTTCAACACTTAAATTTCCCACATGTTTTCGAGGACTTGCGTTGTTCCGTTTAGAGAACTCTTAGGTAGGGAGCTCGTTTCTATTTCTAAATTATTTGGCGGTTTAACTTTTGTGTTTGGACAATATACAGTATTAATTATATTAACTTTTCAACAAATATAATTTAAAATTAAATTTAGAAAATAAGAAATATGAGTGAATCTTTAAAAGAGAATAAAAAAATATATTTACATACACAGAAAAATGATGGACACATTAATAAGAAGAAAATTCTTTAGAACATCTGAAATGCACAACAAAAATTGGAAGAAAATATATGTTTTCTAGAAGGTGGTAAAAATAACGAATGCATTTGATAGCCAGATTCTACATGTTTTGAAGCTTCACCCATCGCAAATTTCGCTTCTTTTAAGTTCCGTGTTGAGAAATGTTAAAATTAGGTTCTACCTTTTAGTACCCTTGTGACAGAAAGAACTTCTTTCTTTTAAAAAAAAAATATGTTTTCGTTTTGTTTACTTTTGAACCCACCATCTTCTTGGTCTCTATTGACTCGTGACTTTGTTGACGGACTAAAATCTGTTGTCCGTATGATTAGTCTCTGGTTCACCCCCTCTACCCCCCCCCATCAATATGACGAGGACAGATGGTTAAAGCTAACACCCGAACATTGAGTACAGGGCCGGGGATTGTTAGAAAACAACGGATTAAATCTTTTTCCTTAAAAAAATAAAAATCCTTTGTTACGAACCTTGCGGGTACTATGACGAAATCACCCCCCCCCCCNCCTCGATGAAAAAATCATTTCATCCCAAACGTCCACTCGAAATTTCTAATTCCCAACCTCCAATAAATCAACCCTCTCCTCTTTCCTCTCTTGAGAATTTAGTCATTCCACTAAAAAAAAAAAGTACCAACAGCCCGCCCCTCCCCCACCTCCCAATGATGATTTTTAATGTTAGTATTTCAGCTGTTGCCTTGGTGGCCGTCCGTTGCATCATTGTCTTCGGTCGGAGAAGTTACCAACAGACGACTGATGTGGGTCGGAGGCTATTGTCTGGGCAGGGCCAGCAAATAAAGGGAAATGGTGTCACGTCACAAAAGGGACTCTGGGAATGACCCAGATACATCTGCTTCTCGCTGGAGATGACCCAAAACTCAAGACCCGGAGGAAGAAAAAAAAAACTCCCAACAAAACAAACAAATCAGTTCAAGGATATCCAATCCACTTTTCTTAAAGTCTTTTCTTGAATTAAAAAGTATTTTTAAAAATGAAACGAGGTCGCTTGAAAGTTTAGCGAAACAAAACAATATGAATAACTTTGGTTGATGTCACAAGGGCCGTCACCTCGCCATGCCTGGGCCCTGTCACCTGGACATTAGAGTAGCCTACCCTGGCCGAGGTGAAGGATAAAATATGGGTGAGACTGCAATCAGGCTTTTAGAGAAAAATATATTTGATTCAAACGGGTTATATTAAGGTTATACTGAGGGCATCTCAACAATCTCTTACCAAACTTGAGGCCGCACCGTTCGGGAAAGCATATATAGGTCTGCTAAGCCACAAAAGAACACACCAAGCTACCAAAGCAAATGGCTAATGTCATGAGAATAGTCCAATTAATTCGATCACGACAGACATTCAACGCGCAGCTTTGCCAGGAAGTCAAAAAACATAGAAACGTTTCCGGAAAAAGCATTCGGTAACGAATAAATAGACTTATGCGTTCTCAAAATCTTTTTTAGAGGATTTAGATCACAAGCCCTATATCCGTGACGAATAAATAGACAAAAGTTAATAAAGTTAACTAAAATAAACAAAATAAAATACGAACTTAGCTGCCATGTTTATCCGACAACTAGAAAGAGGTCAAGTGTTTCGTCTTTAACAAATAATTATGTACATTTTGATGGCAAATGTCGGATGTGTAATTACTGGGAGACCGTTCATTGGTAATAATACATTCGTCTGTTACTAAGGAAATTAATGATGTACACAGTTAATATACACGAATGAAAACAATTTAAAAAAAAAAAAATCAGACAGATTTTTTTTTTTTTGCATGGAATTAAAGCCCAATCTATCTTAATCTTTATCTCTCTCTCTCTCCTTCTCTCTCTCTCTCTCCTTCTCTCTCTCTCTCTTTCTCTATCTTACTTTCCGCGGGGTGCTTGTCATCAAGTTCTTTGTACATCAAAAATGGGAGTTTTCGTTATAAATTGAAAGCTAACAATTACACCGAGTTAACCCTAAAGCAGTGGATAATTTTAACTTGAATGATTTTTAACCAATTTATTATTTTTTTGAAGAAAAAAAAAAAAGATCTCTCAGGGGAGATAATTAACGCTCGCTTTGGTCAAGTCTAGTTACAAAAGGGGCAAGATGTCGACAGGATTTGGTGCATTGAAATAAGACAGGATTTGGTGCATTTTATGTCTTTTTAAAAATATTAAATTATATTTTATAATTTTTATTTTAAACTTAACATTTTACTTTTTAATTTTTTGTTGTTGTTATTTTTAGAGTGGCTTTTTGTGTGTCGGGTGGGAAAGGGACACTGTTATCGTAATTTTCGACACTTTACACATATCTTATTCAATCGTTAAAAATTACTGAAGTTGGAATAATTAAGGAAATGTATAGAAAAAAATGTTTATTTTATACAACGCAACTAACAATAAATAAAAAGTGTTCAAATATAGATCTAAATCTAGCCGAAAATGTTGAGTCAAATAATGTGATTTAAAGTTTGTTAAGTACCTTAAGTTCATTTAAGTTCATTTACCATTTAAGTTCATCAGCTTTTTGTAATTAATATCCACGTTTTAAACCACAAGTCGTCATCGATTTTTGCCATCGTCATACTCAAAACAGCACATTATTTCGTATTTCCTTATAAAAATATAATGTCGTAGTAAACAAAAAAAAAAAAAAATGACCGAGTCGATTAATTATTTAACATGAAGCCGCGGGCCGGGCATGGGACACCACAGGTTTTTCTTTACGTAACTAAGACAGATTTTGATGCATGGAACAAAGATAGGTTTTGATGTATAGAATTAAGGTAGGTTTTGATGTATAGAATTAAGGTAGGTTTTGATATCTGTAACTAATTTAAAAAATCTCATAAAAAGGAATTTTGAATTACTTGAATTACATGAATTTTTGAAACAAAGAAGAATTATATTTCTCTAATGAAATGTGTCCCAATACCCAGAGAAGTTATTTTTTTTAAAAACCGTTGTAGAAACTTTTACAGATGTTATAAGGATATAAAACTAAAATGCTATCATACGTATGTGACACTTGTACAAGAATATGCGTGTTCTACATGGGACCCATGCGCCAAAGAAAACATTGATAAACTAAAACAATTATTTTAAAAAAGGCGCCAGTTTCATTACCGGAATATATTCAAAACTGACAAGACTAACAGCATTATTTAAAACATTAAGCATTTAAACACTTGAGGAAAGAAGAACAAAGAGCAAAATAGTAATAACACACAAGAAAATTAATTCTAACTTATAAACAGAACACAATGATAATCTAAAAAAAAAACAAAAAAAAAAAAACAACCTATAATAGACATAGGGGTAAAAACAGATTAAATATTGCGTATGCAAGAACAAACACATACCGATTCTCGTTCTTTTGGTCTGGAATTCGGGCGTGAAATGGCTTGACTGATCAAGCCAGTGAAATCAACACTTTCAACATTTAAAAGGCTAACCAAAATGCATGAATTGACATAAACTATGAATAAGCGTATGATGCATAGAAGGAGCGTCTGTAACAGATAAGATAACATTAAGATAATATAGTTTTATTAGCCATTTAGGAGAGGAAACTCGCTGGTTTGCATACCCACGCCCATCAAATAATCGTCTTTATAGTTGAGATTTTAGTTTGCGACAACGAAGATTTATGTTGGTCAAATTTCTATTATTAATTGGCTCCAATGTTGTTGGGGTGGTTTTTTTTTTTTAAAGCGAGAGTCGAGGTAAGTTTGATGTTATCTTTTGGTAGACAGTTTCCTTTTTTTTAAAGCGAGAGTCGAGGTAAGTTTGATGTTATCTTTTGGTAGACAGTTTCCTTTTTAAAAAAATTATTAAAATGGAGGTGGGATTGGGGTGGGTGGGATCGACGTGATTTAAGACACGACGACCGTCGGATTAGTAATCAGGTCAGTCCGTCCATTGTCCGTTTTTTTTTTGTCCGGTTATTTTTGTTCCAACGTAACGTAAAGACGGCAACATCACCGTCACGGCTGGTGGAGGGGGGAGAACAATGGTCGCTGAAGACTGTCAAAAAGTGGGTCACCCCTTCGTGTTTGTCATGTTACGGTCCGCCGCTGAAAAGGAAGAGGTTACGGAGGAATGGACGACGGAGAAGGAGGGCCGGAGAGAAGGTTTTTTTGTTTTGTTGTTGGCGGGTAAGATTTTTGAACTAACTCGCCGTGGTGGACATGTACCGTTACGGGTGGAGGAGCGCTGGGCACAGGGGGATCGCGTTACCGTATTGTCCAACACCGCATTGTGTCATCAGATCGTGGGCCAGGGGAGGTCATTGTCTCGGCGGTAACCGAGGAACGGTGAGAAAGGGCTTCGGGGACTTGAAGAACGAGGACAAGGTGGGGAAAGAAGGTCGTGGGGCCCCCAAGATGCGGGTCAGTGGGGTTAAAAAAAAACAACAACGTCGACGAATGAGTTCTACTTTGACTAAAATCTTTAGTTGGCGAAGAAAGAGGCGATGAGAATTAGTCATTGGGTCATCAAGGGAGGGGGTGTGGGGGTTAGAGGCCTGGCTTTGAAGATTAGGATGGGATAGTGGATGGGGGGTGGGGGGATAACAAGAGCAGTGACGTGTGATCGACCTTCCGGAGGGCAGACAAGAGGATATAGGGGCGTGGACAGGACCGTCGCCCGGTTTCAAAGAAATAGTCCAAGAAATGCCAGAGAACAAAGAACAGGGGGTGGGGTAGTAGGAAGACGTCGTCACGAAGGGATGTTTGGGGACTAATGCTGTTACTCTTTCCTTTTTTTTTTTAAGGGCGGAAAGATTCTGAAACATTGATGTCAGTGTCAGGGTTCATCAGTGGGGGTCGAGGGAAGGGCGCACAGATGGATACATGGATTACGAAGTCATGGGATTATTGTTTTCGAATGAGGTTAAATCACCGCCCGGTCTACTTAATGTAACCCTACGCCAGGTGGTTCCTTGGAGGTTTCCGTCAAAAAGTCTTTCTTTAACTTTAATGTGTTCCTTGCGGGTTAAGAAAGCATCCAAAAATGATATGTGGGTTAGGGTAAAAGAAGGAATCAGGGGAAGGAAGATTGGGCGGGACAAGGGGAAACAATGACGGCATTGGGCATTGAATGGGCTCACAGTCTGCTGCCAGGGGGGTTGGCGGGGCCTCAGGGCGAAAGAGATTATAATATTGCCGCGTCCAAGTTCTGACCGGTATAGGTGTTTTAGTTGATAGCCGTAACCAGGGAAGGTGTATTTTTTAAAGGTAATAATGAACATCTGGGTTTGTCGTGTCAAGAGTAGGTCATTGGCAGGTGAGGGGAGATACAACCAAAATGGAAAAAGAAATTGGACCAACAGAATTTTAAAATGAATACTGCTTTCAATCAAATTTTTAAGGTAAATGATTTTACCCAAAACACAGCAATGACGTCCAGGAGACACGCTGGTCAAGCAACGCTGGACATACGGTTAAAGCTGGACACAAGGTCAAGGCAAATTTTCCCAATTATGGTGCGCGGCCGCGCAGAAGTCTGACCGATGCCGCGCAGTAGTTTTGAATTACCGCACAGCAAATTTTGTAACATATTGAGAATAACATTTTTTGTGCAAAATTGCACGAGTTTTTTTCTTCTTTGCACGCAGACCTACGCACCTTAGAGGAAACATTGGTTAAGTCTGCCATGGACACATGGTCAAGGCTGGGCACATAGTCAAGGCTGGGCACATGGTCAAGGCTGGGCTAATGGTCAAGGATGGGCACATGGTCAAGGCAAGGGACATGGTCAAGGCCAGGCACATGGTCAAGGCTGGGCTCATGGTCAAGGATGGACACATGGTCAAGGCTGGACACATGGTCAATGCTGGACACATGGTCAAGACCAGACACATGGTCAAGGCTGGACACATGGTCAAGGCCAGACACATGGTCAAGGCCAGACACATGGTCAAGGCCAGGTACATGGTCAAGGTCGGGCTTATGGTCAAGGATGGACACATGGTCAAGGCTGGGTACATGGTCAAGGCCGCGTACATGGTCAAGGATGGACACATGGTCAAGGCCGGGCACATGGTCAAGGCTGGGCTCATGGTCAAGGATGGACACATACTCAAGGTTGGGTACATGGTCAAGGCCGGGTACATGGTCAAGGATGGACAAATGGTCAAAGCCGGACACATGGTCAAGGATGGACACATGGTCAAGGCCGGGCACATGGTCAAGGCTGGGCACATGGTCAAGGCTGGGCACATGGTCAAGGCTGGGCGCATGGTCAAGGCTGGGCACATGGTCAATAATGGGCACATGGTCTAGGATGGACACATGGATCTATTGACATTATAACTGAAAACTTGCCCCCAACAAGTAAGTGAAAACTTAAATACCATCTTGCTCTGTTACTTCAGGCCAGGCAGCTAAAAACTCTGACTCTTAAAAGACCATTACAAACACCCGATCTGTTTGTTGATTTCTAAGCTTTGCCGATAATGACATCACAGTCAGCACACATATTATAAGAAGGGTGACCTGTTTTATTAAATGAATAATTATGGAATTTGAGAAAGAAATGCAACGATTTCATTAGATTTTTTACAAAGTTTAAAAAAAAAAAATTGCACTAGGAAGTTACAAAAATGGAGTGATGTTTAAATTTTTTGTTTGTTTAACAATTTATTACGTACTACACTCTTATAAGGACGCAAAGACTGTGCTGGTCGGTTGGCAGGTGACGCAGGTTTCAAAAGCCACGTCTATGAGGGGATTGTGTGGCGCAATGCCCAACCGCCCTTTGTTTCCCTAACTAGTGTCAGGTTAGGTACCCATTCGGAGCTGAGTGGACTTAGGGGCCTTTGGCCGCGGGAACAAATCCCTGCCTTAACTTTGTACTCCAGCCAGCGCATGCGGTTCGAACACCGTGCCCATAATTCCATTAATTTTCTTTAAAAAATCAATACACGAAGAAATTTAAAAAAGGGCAGCGGAACATTAAAAACAGGATGTTAATTCAATGAGAGTTATTTTTCAAAAACTTTTATAAAAAAAAAACAACTTTGAAAATGTTTTCTGCTCACACTTTGTTGGCATAACAAAGTTAAAGAAATTTTATGACGATTATTTTATAAATTAAAAATTTAAAGAAACTCGTTTTCGGAAAGGTAATTGAAATGTAAATAATTGACAAAATGCTATTAATTTTTTTTTTTAGAGATTACGGGTATATATATCTACGTCACTTTACCGAGAGTGTTGAGATTTTCCCCCCTTATTTCCGCATTTGGACCTATTAGACCCACCACGCGTCGGACATATCACATCTGGACCCATTAGACCCACCACCCGTCGGACATGGGACATCTGGGCCCATTAGACCCACCACCCGTCGGACATGGGACATCTGGACCCATTAGACCCACCAACCGTCGGACATGTGACATATGGACCTATTAGACCTACCACCCATCGGACATGGGACATCTGGACCCATTAGACCTACCACCCATCGGACATGTCACATTTGGACCCATTAGACCCACCACCCGTCGGACATGTGACATATGGACCCATTAGACCCACCACCCATCGGACATGTCACATTTGGACCCATTAGACCCACCACCCGTTGGACATGTCACATCTGGATCCATTAGACCCACCACCCGTCGGACATGTTACATATGGACCTATTAGACCCACCACCCATCGGACATGTGACATATGGACCCATTAGACCCACCAACCGTCGGACATGTGACATCTGGACCCATTAGACCCACTACCCATCGGACATGTGACATATGGACCCATTAGACCCACTACCAATCGGACATGTGACATCTGGACCTATTAGACTCACCAACCGTCGGACATGTGACATATGGACCCATTAGACCCACCAACCGTCGGACATGTGACATATGGACCCATTAGACCCACCACCCATCGGACATGTGACATATGGACCCATTAGACCCACCACCCATCGGACATGTGACATATGGACCCATTAGACCCAACACCCGTCGTACATGTCACATCTGGACCCATTAGACCCACCACCCATCGGACATGTGATATCTGGACCCATTAGACCTACCACCCATCGGACATGTGACATATGGACCCATTAGACCCACTACCCATCGGACATATCACACCATTCGGCCCATCCAATCGGTCCCGAGACATTTGGGCTTCAAAATAAGAGCTACTACTATACAGCTCTAGCTCGTGCGCCAGCGATAAATTGAGAACCGTCAATATGGCCGACAAAGAAGAAGTTCTTTTCTGGATCTGATTAATGGAAAGGACATACGCTATTTGAGCACATTCATTTTAATCATGTTGTTATCACTGTTAGCAATGGAAAGATGGAAAATACATTATTCCAAATTGAACTCATTTCCACTGCTTTGGGGGAGGGGGGGGGGACTAGAGAGTTCGTCAGCTCAAGTCACGTGATCATCAAGATGGACGTGACAAAAAAGTGGTTCCGTTTCGATGTGGTAACATACGACGGCCTCAATAATGTTCATATTCCCTTCAGTTTAAAACATGACATAAAAATGTTCATATTCGATTCTGTTTAAAACATGCTCTAAAATGCTCATATTCGATTCTGTTTAAAACTTGCTCTAAAAGTTCATATTCGATTATGTCTAAAACAGGCTCTAAAATGTTCATATTCGATTATGTTAAAAACATGACATAACATATTCATTTCAATTCCGTTTCAAACATGGCAGAAAATGTTCATATTCAATGCTGCTGTACACCTGGGGCCTTTAAGCGAACGTATCAGGGGTGACAACAATTTCATCTTGTTTAAGGGTGGCGCTACATCAGGGAATTTGGGATTGATATTGTCAATGTCCCAGAAACTCATAGTTACCAAATTGACAGACACAATGAAATGATTGGATTTGCCTCCCCTGTTTATCTCAGAAGAACCCCACGCCC
>MUZC01000114.1:82672-97104 GCA_002072015.1 Radix auricularia | reverse complement strand
CAATACAGACTCACCAATACAGAGTCACCGATACAGACTCACCAATACAGACTCACCAATACAGACTCATCAATACAGACTCACCGATACAGACTCACCAATACAGACTCACCAATACAGACTCATCAATACAGACTCACCGATACAGACTCACCAATACAGAGTCACCAATACAGAGTCACCAATACAGGCTCACCAATACTTGCTAACCGATACTGGCTCACCATACAGACTCACCAATACAGACTCATCAATACAGACTCACCAATACAGGCTCACCGATACTGGCTCACCATACAGACTCACCAATACAGACTCACCAATACAGGCTCACCGATACTGGCTCACCATACTGACTCACCAATACAGACTCAACAATACAGGCTCACCGATACTGGCTCACCATACAGACTCACCAATACAGGCTCACCAATACTTGCTAACCGATACTGGCTCACCATACAGACTCACCAATACAGACTCACCAATACAGGCTCACCGATACAGACTCACCAATACAGACTCACCAATACAGACTCACCAATACAGACTCACCAATACAGACTCACCAATGCAGGCTCACCGATACTAGCTCACCATACAGACTCACCAGTACAGACTCAACAATACAGACTCACCAATACAGACTCACCAATACAGACTCACCAATGCAGGCTCACCGATACTAGCTCACCATACAGACTCACCAGTACAGACTCACCAGTACAGACTCACCAATACAGACTCACCAATACAGACTCACCAATACAGACTCACCAATACAGACTCACCAATACAGACTCATTAATACAGGCTAACCGATACTGGCTCACCATACAGACTCACCAATACAGGCTCACCAATACATACTCACCACTACAGTCACACCGATACTGGCTCACCACTACAGTCTCACCAATGTACGCTTGGAGGATACATTAGCCTTGTTATTGTGTCAGTATCGTCCTCTTAAAACCGGTTGAAAGTTGCTTTGGAAAAGTTAACTGTGAAAAAGACTGTTACCAAACAAATGCATTGCAATTTGCAGTGATGCTGCTATTTAGAAGTTTCGAGAGAAGGACGTGATTATCCTATATCATACAAGGCAATTTTCTGTGCTGTCATCGATAGCGATTGGTCGCCCAAACTTCTAAAGACTTCCTCAGCAAATCGGGAAGAAAAAAAATCATGTTAAGCCTGGTACCTATTGGAATTCAGGACGTGTTAGCGCATTTTCGTATTATGTATCAGTACTTATGTTAGATATCAGAATTATGTAGTTATCAGTAATTGTGTTTAGATTTTAGACATATTTTTATGAATTTTCTTGTGTAATGAATATACCTGACATTTTTTTTATTTAAAAGTCATTTCTTTACATTTTTAAAAAAAAATTATTTTCTCTTTAATCCAACTACAAGTCACCACAAATGATGACGTAAAACTCTCTAAACTTTTACACATATTCTAATGACGTCAACTAAAAAAAAACAACTAATTCTTTTGCACCCTTTCGCACCACTCTTCAATGCTTGAAGAATTATGCATTCGACTTCCGGCAATGGCGGCCGTTCCCTGCGCTAGTGTTACCTCTCGATTCGAAATATTTTTTGGTAGTTTTAACGGGGTTTTTAAACGGATCGAGTAACTGAGTGTTGATGCACAAATGGCAGGTCAGGGCATACAAAAAACATATATACATCATGGGTCTAGGACTTATGGATGCTGAGATCAAGGGTGATGACGGACGGACGGACGGACGGACAAAACGGGTGCAATAGCGATTTCGACATCTCGAAAATGCGCTAAAAAATAATCTCCTATTAAAATGAAACAAATTTCCGCGGACGTTCAAAGCAAGTTAGTTTTTGAGCAGTAATCTTTTACCAAGACTTTTTTTGAACGGTGCGCTTTCAAAAATATTTTATTAGTCAAATTACGGTGCGCACGTTTTTATGGACGCATACTAAATTGGACTGTTGCCCTTTTTAAGGGCACTTTCTTTATTTGATAGATAAGTTAAACATGTTTCATTACAATCGTCACACGATGCAAGGGGTTTATTTTTTTAACGCGTAAATGAAGTTGTGATTTTTGTTAGATACCGTTGTGATACATATTTCGATATTAATTAAAAATTCTAATTATAATTCTGGAATTAGTTTGTGAATTTTACGTGGAAAGCGATGGCCCAAATCAAATATTTATGATATAGAGATAATTATAAACACATATAAAATTAAATGCTAAACTAGGAAAAAGCCGGATATTCGGACCAGATATAGAGATTTTCACAGTGTAGTAAATTTTTTAATAAAATTAAACTAATACAAATAAGTTTATAAACAATTATATGAAAAGTAAAAAAACAAAACAAACAAACAATAACCGGAAATGAACGGTAAGCGTTGGGATTTATATTTAAAAACTTGTTTTAAAGGGATTTTATAATAATTATAATGATTAGTATTTTTGACATGATGCACATTTACGGCCGGCCGAGACGGCTGTTGGAGGGGAGTTTGTTGCCCGTACATCAAAAGCTAGCAGATTAAATACTGGAAAATGGTCAAAACTGACAAGAATGACACCATTAGTTAAATCATTAAACATTGAAACACTATAGGATAGAAGAAAGAAAAGTAAAGAATTAATTTTACATAAAGCAATTAACTCCAATTTAGAAATACAACACAAAGATAATTTAATACAACCCTCAGATAGACAGACAATATGGTTAAAACATCTTTCTTATCCCGTATATATGAATATATACGGAAACCAAACACAGAAGTTTTCTTTCTTCCCAACCGGTATCCAGGCGTGGATGGGTTGCCTGAAGAAACTAGGAAACCCAACACTTTATCGTCATTTAAAACTCTTATAAGAATGCAGGACTAAACACAAAACCATAGATAAGCGTAGGACGCAATAATCTTCTGTAACATATAAGATAAGATAAGTTTGGAATTTTGATTGCTGTGTTTTTGGGACTGTGTAGTAACTCAATTCGGGTCATTGAAAATTCTCGTCTACGAAGACCTGGGTGTGCAACGGCATGTGTTTGGGGTGTGATAAGAAGTCACGAGTTGAGTAAAATCACTGAGCGTCACCCTTTTTTTAATGTGTGTTATGTACATATTCAATTTTTATTATTTTAAAGAAGAGTTTTCCGGTCGCAGGAAATATTAAAATCCGGACATTCCATATAATGCCAATGTGAAGTGAACAGGTTCTTGTTTATTTGAAACTTTGCCTATCCAATCTTTAGTCCGAAAGGAGCACCACACGCAGATATCATTCTAGATACAGGAAAGATCAATACAAGGGCTTACCAGTGGTTTTCTAATCTTGGCTGTTCTGATTGTCTAGAGTAGGGGTCTCCAAACCTCTCAGCCGGAGAGCCGCTTTAACTGTCAAACAGCAGTTTACTACTAACAGCCGACTACTAACCCCCAACTACTAAGTTTTGTGGTAAACTGCAGGTAAAAAACAACTTTTTTTTAGATTGCTTGTTCTCCAGGGGCCAAATGAGAGGGCCTAGCGGGCCGCATCTGGCCCACGGGCTGTGGTTTAGAGATACCTGGTCTAGAGAATTCAACTACAAACTCTAGATAGTCGTTTAGGTTTTCATATGTTTTGGCAAGTCTTTAAAAAAATTTAATCAATGCCCGTAAAGAACACAAAACATTTAATTGTTTTCTAAAACGGTAGACAATTCTGTATTCTATCTGTTAAACGGTAGTGAATTCTTTATTCTATCTGTTAAACGGTAGTGGATGGTTCACTCTATCTGTTAAATGGTAGTGGATGGTTCACTCTATCTGTTAAATGGTAGTGGATGGTTCACTCTATCTGTTAAATGGTAATGGATGGTTCACTCTATCTGTTAAATGGTAGTGGATGGTTCACCTTATCTGTCAGATGGTAGTGGATGGTTCACTCTATCAGTCAGAAGGTAGTGTATGTCGGACAGGCCTCATTAGACCATTCACTCAATTAGGCAGACGTTTAGTAATCGTTCACAGTCCCAGGCATCACGGCAGCGAGTGAGTTGGAGTGTTGACCCCGACTCACTGATGCCCCTGGACTGTGGTCAGTTTTCACATTGTACCTAGTTTAGTACCTGCTCGCGGCTGTTTCTCAGATCAGTACGTTAGTATTTAGTATTATTAATGTCGAAGATGATTATTGGGTGTTGTTGAGCACGTAATTTTGGTGTTGTGGATGTAGAGGTTGTATAGTGGCGTCACTAGGGGTGCGTTGGGGCGGGCCACCCCGGGTGACACCATCGGGGGGTAGGGTGACGCTAGACTATAAAACTCTATATATTCCCATTATTTGGCACTGGAAAACTCGGAGGAGTTCTATGGGTTAAATCGTGAGGGGGTGACACCATGAGCTACCGCCCCGGGTGACACCAACCCTAGTGACGCCTCTGAGGTTGTGTATGGTAAGGTGACAACATCGCGCGAAGCTATTATACAAGATGAGTTAAGCAGTTTCTATTTTGAACATTTAGAATTCAGTTGTTTAATTCTTTGAATGATGATGTATAATGAAAAAAAAGCAACTCCCAAACACAAACAATCAAATCAAACACAAACGATCAAACCAAACACAAACGATCAAACCAAACACAAACGATCAAACCAAACACAAACAAACACAAACGATCAAACCAAACACAAACGATCAAACCAAACACAAACGATCAAACCAAACACAAACGATCAAACCAAACACAAACAATCAAACCAATTCATCCACCACGCCACACCCATAATATAACCACAACCTGGTACTAAACGTTCAAACGAGTTCCTCAATTCACACGATGATATAATTAATATCTCAGTTTGAAAAATGATGGTAGATTAACAAACCTAAGTTTAAATAACGATGGCATGTTAATTAACACACGTTAAATAATGATGGTACATTAATTACCTAAGTTTGAATAACGATGGTAATATGTTAATTAACTCACGTTAAATAATGATGGTACATTAATTACCTAAGTTTTGAATAACGATGGTATATAACTTATCTAAGTGTTAAAAATTCTGGTATATGAGATTTGTCTGGATAACGCTTACACGCACAGATTTACTTGGTATATGAATATATATCAGTTTGATTAACGCTGGCATGTTATTTACAACATTTTAACATTGACGATAAGCGACTTAATTTTGAAAAATAACGATAATTTATTGTGGCATAGCTAGGGATTATGGAGTCTGGGGGAGGGGGGCGTGGTCACTTTAGGGAGGGGGCGTGGTCACTTTAGGGAGGGGGCGTGGCCACTTTAGGGAGGTGTTCATTTTTGACATTCAGCATCATGTCATGAGAGAATGCACACTCCTTTGTGTGGGCCCGGGGTGACTTTCGAATTTGGACCACTTCCCTCACCCCTGTAGCTACGCCACTGATAATTTATCGCAAATTGAATAATCATGATAATTTATGTCAGTGTGAAAAAGAAGATGATAAATTACGTCACTTAGAAAAACAAAAGTAAATAGAATGATTTGTAGACGACTTACGCTACGCAAATCCGACTTGGTACACTTGGTACACCAAGCGATTTCCATTCACAAGAGTAATACGGAGATAGGTTTTTTTTTTTTTTTCAAATGCTAGACTTAATGCATGCACAATGATAAGTTGACTTTTATTCATTGGACACATTCATGACAACGGGTTTCCAATCCGCCAAAGAAAACATTGGTAAACTATAACGATTTTTAAAAAAAAAGAGCTGCAAGATTAATTATTGCTGGAGAATATTCATACTGAAAAGAGTAACGACATTTATTAAATCATTAAACCTTGGAAAAATTAGAGGAAAGAAGAACAAAGCGCTAAGTAGTAAAAAAAAAAATAAGACAATTAATTCTAACGTGGAAACACAAGCACAAATATGATCTAATATACAACCCTCAGATTGACACAAGGATAAAAACACTTTTCTTATTTCGTAAGAAAGAACAAACAAATATTGTCTTGTTCTTCCAGTCCGATATTCCGACGTCTGATGGGTTCCCGAGGAAGCCACGAAAACCAACCCTCTTTCAACATGCAAAACTGTAATAAAAATGCAAGACTAGACATAAATCATGGATAAGCTTAGGACGCAATACTCTTCTGTATAGAAAGAGCGTCTGTAACAGATAAGATAATATTATATTCATGAAAGTATGAAGTACAGCTGACAGTATTAACTTATAAAACATGAAATCGAGCATTTAAGGATACTTCCTATCTAACAAAAAAAAAAAAAGATGTACAAATTCTGTTCAGCCACAGCTCGAAAGCTACGAGCATTTAAAGATTATACAAGAAAATGACGGGCATGGCGTCAATATTTCATGTTTAAACGGATCACCTCAATGTCGTTGAATATTTTTTTGCGGTCAGAAATCCATATTTCATTAACAGCCGTTCTGTTTTCACCGACATTAATGCCGATAACTGGAGCAGCCTAAACGCTCCCTGGCCTGACATGCTTTAGGGGCAATGAGAGGGCTTAACGTTAGATTAGTGTTATCTGAGATTAAAACCATTACTCTCTCCAACATATTTCATTATAAAATTTTGTTGTCGTATCTGTTTAGATAATATATTTCCTAAGGTGCCGCAGTTTCTATGTATTTTTTTACGCAATTTCCTTGGAAAAATTGCGTTTATATTTTTCAAACGTCTGTCACGCTTGCGCATGCAACTGCTCCTGACCCATACCAGATAGAGGGTTCAGGTCTTTGCAAATATGTCAAAGAGGTCTCAAGGATGTGCAAGGCCCCCCCCTCAAAAAAAAAAACCGAAAAAGTTTATTGGATTTTCACGAAAATAAAAAAATCCCGAAAAAATATCAATATTTTGTCAATTTCTCGCCAACCATAACAGCTATCGGGTTGAAACAAATGCCAAACGATAGCTAATATTCTAATATTTAGAAAAATGTCGGAGAAGAAATTTTTCAAATATCTCTTTCCGTTCAAGTTCCGTAATTTTAGCAGCAATTTTTAGATAGCAATTGCTTTGTTTACTTTTATAATTAATTATTGATTTGAAATAACTTTTAATGCAATGTAGAAAGATAGTAAATGGGGGTTTCCCGCTTTGTGAACGCTAATGGTCGTGGTGCGCATTACATTGAAATATTATTTGTGATATGTAGTTTGAGGGGATATGACGTCATATTGTGTTTACTTTCGGAATTACTTATTTTAATCGACTTCCAATGCAATCTATTCTAGATTTCCCTTGAATAAAAAATCGGAAATTCTTTTTTTTTCGGAAATAACATTTAAATACTCATTCGAGTTTTTATTACTTGTTTTACATTGAATGCATTTATTATTATATTACTAGGTTTTTTTTGGTCAAAAGCCCAAATAACTTATTCTTGTTTCATGAATACAAAATAGTAAACTTCATGAAATGTATACAAAATATTTTCTTATATTATAAATGTCATACACTAGTGCTTCATCACCTGCCTCAGCGGCGCGTGCAGCTTCTCGCGCTTCGACATCTCTAATAGATTTAAAAGTCTGAGCCAAACGATTGTGTTGACGAAAAAAGCGATCGATTTGATCCAGTATTTCACGCTTTCGGTAATTGGCGTTCTATTTTATTTATAAATCATTTTGCGCACCGATGCACACCAAACAATGACGTCATATTAAATATTTTTACAGCACTAATCACCACACGATTTTTCAACTGCTATAGACTGTTTTACATCGTTCCTCAGCGTTCCACATCCATCCAGTGACTTGGACTATTATATTATTTATATGTGTGTTAATTTTTTCTTATGTAAAGCGCTGTGACCCCATGTACTTGCTTAGGTACTGCGCTACATAAATGATCAAATATTTTATTATTACAATCAAGTATCACCTGTGTTTTATGTCCATTGTTTCACAGCGTTGCACCTCTACAACCCCGAACCTGTGATATGGAATCACAGGTGGGGGTGGGAGAGGTGCGTTGGGGAGGAGAGAGGACGCTAACAAAATAATGAAAGTTTCGGCAAGAAGACTTCGTCGGTGGGAAGTAAACAACTAAATATCAACAAAAATAATTTCCATAAACGTTCCCAGAAGACCAATGATATTGAACATTCCAGTTACCTACTTTTGGATTTCGATTCCTCTAGAACTGAAATGTCCCATCACGAATTATCTTTCCTGATTTCAGCCCCCTTCTCGCCGCCCTACTTTCTCTCACCCACTTTGATATCTTTGTTACATCCTACAGACAAATACCAGAATCGCCAAGTTAGTTTGTGTGATCTTATTCGGTGCCGTTGTTTCCAGGCTTATCTCCTCCTGTTATTGAATAAAAGGCCCAGTATTTAAGACAGTATTTAAGGCATTGTTTAAAACATCATTTAAAACATCAATTCAGACAGTATTTAACACATCATTTAAGACATAGATCTATTTTAAAACAGTATTTAAGACAGTATTTAAGACAGTAAAACTGGGCCCAACGAACTGGTTGGAGAATGAACTTTTTTTTTGTTGGGGGGGGGGGGGNCCCGCCCACCCCCACCCTCCCTCAGGCCGACGCTCCCAAACAGACGGCCGGTCAGTTGTCAGATCCACGACGGCTTGCCGCCTGTTGCGTTGGGCCGATGACCAAACCTGGGGCTTCCAGTGAAAGTAGGTCACCCTGCAGCCTCTCTCTCCCTCCCCGACCGCTGTACATCCCGCCTGCCAGTCATCCATTGATGTTGGCTAGTTTACAAACGCTGGAGACAATGGTGGACAGTATACGACGCCAACTTATCAATTTCCCTCTCGTCTGACTCTTTTGTTCAAAAATTTTGTGCAATGTTCCGGTCTAAAAGATTTCTCTAATGGCGTCATACTTGGTAGCAGAAATAAAGACTGCCAACTACCCTCACAAAAAAATAAAGAAATAAAGAAAAACGTAAGGAAAAATAGTGTTGCAAAAATATTTCTCTTAAAAAGCATTATTATGATTTAATCAAATAATTTAAAAACCGTTTTTTTAAAAATCTAGGCTTATCTTAGATATACCGACGCTCCTTCTATGCAGAAGATAATTGCGTCCACAGACCATGAGAGATGATCTGTTGGCAAGTGATGCAGCGGTCACAGGCCACGGCTAAAGGGGTTCCACGCATTACCCCAGCCGCCTAACTATTGTCTAGTTAGGTACCCATTCGGAGCTGGGTGACTCGGGGACTCCTCAGACCGCGAGAACAAATCCTCACCTTCGTGTGGATTCGAACCCGTGACCATCGGTATGACAGTCGAGAGCGTTACCTTTCGACCACCACGTCCCACTCAGGTTATTTATCTTATCTATACTGACGCTCCTTCTATGCAGAAGATAATTGCGTCCACAGACCATAACGGATGATCTGTTGGCAAGTGATGCAGCGTTCACAGACCACGGCTATTAGGGTTCCACGCAAATTCACATTGATCGAACCCGTGACCACTGGTATGCCAGTCGAGCGCGCTGCCACTCGACCATCAGGTCCCATTTAATAAGAAGCTGAATAATTTGTAAAAAAGATAAGAGTTAAGTTTTAATTTTTAAAAAATAAATAATTAACATCATCTAAACCGTTTTTCAAGTATGCCTTGAGATAAGTATTTAGTTTTCTAGTTAATTTTGGTTTGGTTAGACATGCAATGTTGTCTACTATCTATTGTCTATGTCATGCAATTGACTGATCAAAACATGTCATAGACCAACCCCTCCCACCGTAATAATTTCCATCTAAAAGCTATAACTGCTGTTTTGTACAGTAATTCTAACCTTACAATTACTTGCTACATGCAATAACTTCAGGAATTCATTTAAAGAAATTTTGGACATCTTTTATCTGATTTCATTCTAAAGTCGTGATTGTGCTATTTACAACTTTCTACCTCAAGGTAAATGGAGGACAAACTTTTGCGTACGTCAAGATGATTAAATACGGTAATATCTTTTCGTAACATAATGTATAACATTAAAACACAAACCCAATATAGTAAATCTCATTTCTAATATTTGAGGCTAAGACTAGTTCAAATGCTCTTAGTTTCTAGAAGAACAAAAACGAATGCAAGAAACGTTCATGCATTGGAATTCATTACCGTTACACATTCGTAATATCCTATTACACATTCGTAATATTCTATTACACATTCGTAATATTCTATTACACATTCGTAATATTCTATTACACATTCTTAGTATTCTATTACATACTCTTAGTATTCTATTACACATTCGAGGTATTCTATTACACATTCGTATGTCCTTATTAAAGGGCAATTAAACACGTCTCTTTAAACGTTACACTCCAAATAAACAATCAAACATTTCTCTAAACGTTAAACGTAGCATATGTGCCCCATTTTGCTATTATATGTTGTTTGCTTGCTTGCTTGTTTGTTTGCTTCAATTTCAGGTTATATCTTCCGTTGTTGTAATTTTGTCATTAGGATATGAATTGTTTTATTTTGAATTTTAATTGAATTGAATTCAAAGTACGTTTTAAAATATATGTCTTAATATTTGTTTGTGAAGCGCTGTGAGCACAGCTGCATGTTGGTGCACTGGGTTAGCTAACTTATCAAATTATCTATTTTATTTTATCCTATGTTTTATGGCATTTTGGAAGTCGCGATGTGGTAGTTTTTACTTGGCCCCTTTGACATACATGTGGGAAGTGTGAGAAGCCAGAGTCAGGGTCTTCAGTAGTGAACTAAAAAGCGCTTCACGTTTTCGCACTTACTTCCTCAAGTTTAAATTAAGAAATTAAGAATATTCTTCATCTGGTGCGATCTATCACAACTCACACAGATACGGAAACGCACCACTGTTGGCTGAGCGCTGGTTATTGTGAACGGTTTTGTAGAGACTAGATATGTAATTTCTACTTTGATGCCGTCTTAGTTGTCAGCAGACGTGAGTGTTACACAATTGTTTGTTCCTCCACATAAAAGATTATAATACGTTATTAGCGTAATACAATTCTAGATTTGATTTTATTCAAATTAATCTTTTAATCAGACATTTAAAAAAATGGTAAGTTGAGTTAAATCATTTTTTAAAATAAAAAATTCTACAACTATATTAATCGTATTTAAAATTATTTATTTAAAGAAAGAATTTATCATTAAACCCAATGTACACATGCATTTTTTAATTCCTTCTTTTTTTTTAATTATTTCATTGAAAAGTTACGTATTCCTTTGGTTTAAACAAAGGAGTTATCTTCCCTTTGCTGTTAAAAGACCCAATTAAAAAAATTGACATCTGCGCAAAATGTTTCATCAATCAACCAAACCACAGCCCATCAAATATCTGAAATGATAGGAATTGAAAAAAATAGTTCCAGGCAATGTTCTCGAAACATGCACAATTAAGTAATAACTACAATGTGCAGGGACCCGGGCCCAAGTAAGCAGACAAGGAGTGAGATGCATGCAAAATATTGCATTTTTACTTACATTAAAATAATGGGGGTAAAAGATAATTATTAAATTTTACTCTTTATAACAGCATTTACCCATCAATAATTACGAGTTCTATCTGTTTAATTAAATGTCCTAAAACTCAAAAAGATGTTAATAATTTTTTTAAAAAAATGTTTTCATAAGCTAATTGAAAACTTATATATATATATAGTTATATAACTTACAACAAACTATAAATAATAGCGTTAGTTTGGTGTATGTTCAACCTTGCGAGCCTTGGAGGCTTCAAAATCTGAAAATATGTTCACTATTGTTAAGATCCTTGGTTAAATCATTGTCGATTTACACAATAGTTAAATTAAATAGACTTAAGAATTATTGTTGACAGCAATCCGGCAAATAGTTTTTAATGAGTTTTAGTTTCGGAAAGCTTCTTTCTCCGAATGCCACATGGACAGGAATAGTTTGAAGTATTATAAGTGAAATGTGTGTGTAAAGAAAGTCACTATAACACTTGTTTACTGAAAAAAACCTGAACATTCTTAACATGATCGTTGTATAGATGACTTAAGGGTAACGGAACTCAATATATATATATATAAATATATATATATATATTCGTAGTACTTCGTAGTTCTTCAAAACGACTTTCCATCGAGATGATTGCCATATCAACAACCTGGTTTTAAAAATATATGTGCTAAATGTTTCTTGCGCATCTACAAATTCTTCATCTTCTTCTTCATATGTTTTTTTCTTTCTTTTTCTTCATATGTATTTTTTTTTCTTTTTCGTTCTCTCGTCTTTTTGGAAATGAGTTCAAATGCTAATTCGGAGGCTATTTTTTTTGCTATTGCTATTATTCAATAACGCCATTTCTGTAAGATTTCAACCATTAGCAATAATTTCACATCCTAGCAACTACAATTGCTATAACGACAAAAAATATTTTGTAATTCTTTGCTGAAGTTTTTAAACTGAAAGAATAAGTCGTACTAAAAAAAAAAAAAAGCATCTGAAACAATTGAACTGAAGTTTTTTTTAGCTGTTTGCACAATGAATCGATTTCAACTGAAACTTTTCGATTATTACTTTGCTCTTCAAATTTGACAAGTGCATCATAGATTTCGCTTGATAGATATCGAACTGCCTTTACACTTTCCGCAAGGTTTTCCCATGTTGTTACACAAAGTGGTTTCACAGAAATAGTTCGAACATATCTACTTGGAAAGGATATCCCATCGTTTTGGTGTGCAATTGATGTATAATAACATAATAGTTTCAATATGTGTTAAAGAAGAGTTAAGACATGTTATAATATAAAATATTCACACAACCCCCTTAATGAATCCTAATGGGGATACCTAATTGTCCTTAAATAGGGGATCTACATTTTTTTTCTCTTACCCCAACAAGGTAAAGCCTAAAATGTTGTTTTCTTATTTAAAATGTTCTCCTGAATCTATAAATGCTTACTAACATGCGCTAGAAGAAAAAAACTTTTTTTTTCATTAGGATTTAGGGTGATTATAATATTTTAATATTAGAACGCAAAGTTTCAAAATCTTTAATCCTAAAAAAAAATTAGTTAAAAGTTTTCTTGATACCGATGTTATAAAAAACAACAACAACAACAAAAACAAACAAGAATTACGTAAAAGTAGTAACATTTTAAAAGTAGTAAAATAATGTTTAGTCAAAGCGCGTGGCCCTTATAAGCGAGGGACCCAAAGCGCCTGCCTCGTTCGCCTTGTCCTAAGCCCAGGCCTGTCTATTCACTCCGCTTCTCACTTGTAATAGGTATTTTCCTCTAAAAATAAAGATACATTGACATACTTGGTTTGTTCAGAGCATACGAGCCTCGCCAGCATCTCGTCCTGGATGTCAAACTGCTCGATCGTAGCGGACATTATAAGATGGGTCGAGATATTCCTGCCCCCACTGTCCTGTGTGAGACAACAAGGTATTAGCAGAGTCACCATTGACATTCGTGCACATATATTGATGACGTCATATGGGGGGGGGGAAATAATATTGATGACGTCATACGAGTACACAATACGGTGATACGTTACGGCACTAGGAGTGGCCGGATATGTTGTATATTTTTACTATTTGCTGGATCCGGAAAGTTTAACCCATAATATTTTTGCGGATCCGGATTTAAGTGTTATAGCTAAGGCGGAGTAATTTACTACTTTTTATTAAGTATTTAATACTATAGGGATGTTCATAATATGGCGGAAATCTATTAATAGATATATTATATCTAAATTTATCTTTTTTAAAGGACAAAATTCATAAAAAATTAATAAAAGATACGAGTCAATTCGTGAATGTAGGTATATTGAGAATGACTGATCTTATCAGCTAATTTTAAATTCTTCGTTAATTTAAGACAGCTAATTGGACTTGCAAAATAAAAAAAACAATTTCGTAATTTTACTAAGCTAACAATTTTGAGAACATAGTGACTTGACTGTAATTATGCCTCAAAACACTGTTCCGCTAAAATGTAATCTAAAAATAGAACATTACGAAATGAGCTATGACGTTTCCTGTTTTAGAAATGAAGAACCCTATTTATTAAACTATTTATTGCCTAGCATATGGAGAGTATCTGCTATCTACAATGACAGTCTGGTACACTGTCATCGATGTACATTTTACAATGGATTGAATGAACTTGAACGAGGTTCAACCAACTGTGTAGTGTGTACCAAGTGAACAGTGTAGTACTGAGTGTGTAGTGTGTACCAAGCTAACAGTGTAGTACTGAGTGTGTAGTGTGTACCAAGCTAACAGTGTTGTACTGAGTGTGTAGTGTGTACCAAGCTAACAGTGTTGTACTGAGTGTGTAGTGTGTACCAAGCTAACAGTGTTGTACTGAGTGTGTAGTGTGTACCAAGCTAACAGTGTTGTACTGAGTGTGTAGTGGATGTACATTTTACAATGGATTGAATGAACTTG
>MUZC01000114.1:66878-78539 GCA_002072015.1 Radix auricularia | reverse complement strand
CAGGGGCGGACATAGGGAGCACCTCAGAGAGATCAGGGGCGGACATAGGGAGCACCTCAGAGAGATCAGGGGCGGACATAGGGAGCACCTCAGAGAGACAAGGGGCGGACATAGGGAGCACCTCAGAGAGACCAGGGTTGGATATAGCAGTGGGAGCAACTCAGTCAGACCAGGGTTGGATATAGCAGTGGGAGCAACTCATTTAGACCAGGGGCGGACATATGGTAAACCTCAAAAGACCAGGGTCGGACGTAGGGGGCACCTGAGAAAGACCAGGGGTAGACATAATGGGCACCTGAGAAAGACCAGGGGTGGACATAGTGGGCACCTCAGAAAGACCGGGGGCGGACATAGTTAGGGGCATCTCAGAAAGATCTGGGGATGACATAGTTAGGGGGTACCTCAGAAAGATCAGGGGCGGACATAGGGGGCACCTATTTTACATCTGTGAGGTTTGCCATTCCTGTGAGGTTTGCCATGTCTCTGAGGTTTGCCATGTCTCTGAGGTTTGTCATGTCTGTGAGGTTTGTCATGTCTCTGAGGTTTGTCATGTCTGTGAGGTTTGTCATGTCTGTGAGGTTTGTCATGTCTGTGAGGTTTGTCATGTCTGTGAGGTTTGTCATGTCTCTGAGGTTTGTCATGTCTCTGAGGTTTGCCATTCCTGTGAGGTTTGCCATGTCTGTGAGGTTTGTCATGTCTCTGAGGTTTGTCATGTCTCTGAGGTTTGCCATTCCTGTGAGGTTTACCATGTCTGTGAGGTTTGCCATGTCTCTGAGGTTTGCCATGTCTGTGAGGTTTGCATTGTCTGTGAGGTTTGCCATTCCTGTGAGGTTTGCCATTCCTGTGAGGTTTGCCATGTCTGTGACGTTTGTCATGTCTCTGAGGTTTGTCATGTCTCTGAGGTTTGTCATGTCTCTGAGGTTTGCCATTCCTGTGAGGTTTGCCATGTCTGTGAGGTTTGCCATGTCTGTGAGGTTTGCCATTCCTGTGTGGTTTGCCATTCCTGTGAGGTTTGCCATGTCTCTGAGGTTTGCCATTCCTGTGAGGTTTGCCATGTCTCTGAGGTTTGCCATGTCTCTGAGGTTTGCCATGTCTCTGAGGTTTGCATTGTCTGTGAGGTTTGTCATGTCTCTGAGGTTTGCCATGTCTCTGAGGTTTGTCATTCCTACGAGGTTTGCCATGTCTCTGAGGTTTGTCATTCCTACGAGGTTTGTCATGTCTCTGAGGTTTGTCATTCCTACGAGGTTTGCCATGTCTCTGAGGTTTGTCATTCCTACGAGGTTTGCCATGTCTCTGAGGTTTGTCATTCCTACGAGGTTTGCCATGTCTGTGAGGTTTGCCATGTCTCTGAGGTTTGCCGTGTCTGTGAGGTTTGCCATGTCTCTGAGGTTTGTCATGTCTCTGAGGTCTGTCATGTCTGTGAGGTTTGCCATTCCTGTGAGGTGTGTCATGTCTGTGAGGTTTCCCATATATGTGGTGAATAAACTGTTAACATTTTGCCCAATCTTGACAACATCAGAAAATGGCTTCTAAGAAGGTGATTCTAACAACAAAATAGCACAAATTTTTCATCACTCAAATTTCTTAGGCTATTAACAAAATAATAATCTAAAACTTATCAAGATAGTTATGCCTTCAATACATGCTCATTTATTTAAACTCTTGTAGAAGTAGAATGCACCAAACTTACAATGAATGCCACACAGTTCGTCGTTGCCGAGTCGTTGGGTATAACACAAAAAAAAACTCAATGTTCATTATGGAGACCAAACCTTGCTTTCATATTTATATTCTAAATGCATCCAAGTGTTTTAAAATTCTGATAAATCGTTATGGATGTCTGGATGACTTTTGAAAAATTGAGATAATTAAATTGGAGATACGACTTAGTTATGCCCCATGAGATGAATAATCAAAAATAACATTGACATTTTTTTAATGATTTAACATTAAATTTAAAAAAAAAATATATATATATATCCTTAAGTCGTCGCACTTTAGGGCGAACAAAACAAAGAACCACAAGACCATTGCGTCATTAGCCTTTATTTCCTAAACTTTGTACTTCCAAATTCCAATACTAAGGCGTTTGAACAATTGTTTAAGTCGTTCACTTCCAAAACACGGGTCTTTTTGTGTCATAACTTAGCCCTCTCTTTTACTCTCTAACAAAATACCATTACTTCATATCATAAGACCTTAGTTCCTAGAATACCCCCCAAAAGACAAGATAGAAATATTTTTAATGTCACATCTAATCGTTGACAATAGAAAAAAAAGCTTTCAGTATTTTCAGCTCGGTTTTAAGTCTTCAAATACATGTCCAATTTTTGTTTTTTCTAAATTTGCGCACAATATTGTCATCCGTTGTCTGACCCACTAAAATATTCAAAGACAAGTCAATATTTTATTTTATTTTGCTCTCGCCCAAAAACGAGGCCTATTGGTGCACTGCCTGGTAGTCTGCAACAAATCTGATGTTAGTCATTGCTTGTGTCCGATGGTCTGTTCAAGTGTCTGCCAGGGTGAGTGCCAACAGACGTGCATGGAAGCCGGCCGGTCCTTCCCCGAGAGCCATTGTCCTAAAGTACAGGACCATTGTCGTGGTGTCTGTAACACGACAACCGTAACAACCCCGGGCCGTGGCACGTGATGTTCAGGGGATCAATTTAATCAACCAATCAGCGGAAAGAGTGAAAGCGCGACGTCACCTCGTCGACGGCCATCTTTAGATGCGGTATTTCCGGTTGAGGGTCTCGCGGGGTAACAATGCGTCGGTTTGGAAAGAGTATTTTCTCCCTTTAGTACCGTCTGCCCGTGTTTACCAGGAGATTAGTTGGTTTTTGTTGCGCTCAAGTATTCAGTAGGGGTGGGGGGGAGCGAGGCAGAGGTTATGTGGGTAGGGTCGGTCAGAGTGACATCATGGGGTGGTACCGATCAGACAGATTCTTCCGGGGGATGCAGACAGATATTAGTGGGGTTGGAGAATATCTTACATGTACTATGGGGGTCGGGACCAAGCTGACAAAGATTATAGAAGTGAGCAGTGGGTCCAGTCAGACAGATACTATTGGAGTGGGACAAGTCAGTAAGATACTATTGGAGTGGGTCCAGTCAGACAGATACTATTGGAGTGGGACAAGTCAGTAAGATACTATTGGAGTGGGACAAGTCAGACATATTCTATTTGAGTGGGATAAGTCTGTAAGTTACTATTGGAGTGGGACAAGTCAGACAGATACTATTGGAGTGGGACAAGTCAGACAGATACTGTTGAAGTGGGACCAGTCAGACATATACTATTGGAGTGGGACAAGTCAGACAGATACTATTGGAGTGGGACAAGTCAGACATATTCTATTTGAGAGGGATAAGTCTGTAAGATACTATTGGAGTGGGACAAGTCAGACAGATACTATTGGAGTGGGACAAGTCAGACAGATTCTATTGGAGTGCGATAAGTCTGTAAGATACTATTGGAGTGGGACAAGTCAGGCAGTTACTATTGGAGTGGGACAAGTCAGGCAGTTACTATTGGAGTGGGACAAGTCAGACAGATTCTATTGGAGTGGGATAAGTCAAACATATACTATTGGAGTGGGACAAGTTAAACATATACTATTGGAGTGGGACAAGTCAAATAGATACTATTGGAGTGGGACAAGTCAGACAGATTCTATTGGAGTGGGATAAGTCTGTAAGATACTATTGGAGTGGGACAAGTCAGGCAGTTACTATTGGAGTGGGACAAGTCAGACAGATTCTATTGGAGTGGGACAAGTCAGACAGATTCTATTGGAGTGGGATAAGTCAAACATATACTATTGGAGTGGGACAAGTTAAACATATACTATTGGAGTGGGACAAGTCAAACATATACTATTGGAGTGGGACAAGTCAGACATATACTATTGGAGGGGGACAAGTCAAACATATACTATTGGAGTGGGACAAGTCAGACAGATACTATTGGAGTGGGACAAGTCAAACATATACTATTGGAGTGGGACAAGTCAGACAGATACTATTGGAGTGGGGCAAGTCAGATAGATACTATTGGAGTGGGACAAGTCAGACATATACTATTTGAGTGGGACGAGTCTGACATATACTATTGGAGTTGGACAACTACAACTATGAGCAATAGTTGTAATGTGTATCACAGGGATTTAGTTGTTAGATGTATCAGTGGAGTTAGATTCTTCATATGCTTTAGATCTATATAAATTTTATTTTTTGGGGAAAATCTATGTCTATTAAAATTGTAATCATTGGGCAGAACGATATTTTGTATCTTGCAATTACCGGTATAGACTTTCTATCACTATTATATTTGTTCGGATTCAACTCATACATACAACGTGATCTTCTAACTCATACATACAACGTGATCTTCTAACTCATACATACAACGTGATCTTCTAACTCATACATTAAATATTTTCACGGAATAAAGGCACGCCCCGCTTCAACAGTGTGGCAGTTTGTGACAGGAGGGTTTTTGTTGTAAGACAGTGTGACAGTTTGTGACAGGAGGGGGGTTTGTTATCAGACAGTGTGACAGTTTGTGACAGGAGGGGGTTTGTTGTAAGAAAGTGTGACAGTTTGTGATAGGAGGGGGTTTGTTGTAAGGCAGTGTGACAGTTTGTGACAGGAGGGGGGTTTGTTATAAGAAAGTGTGACAATTTGTGACAGGAGGGGGGTTTGTTGTAAGGCAGTATGGCAGTTTGTGACAGGACGGGATTTGTATAAAGAAAGTGTGACAGTTTTTGACAGGAGGGGGGTTTGTTGTAAGACAGTGTGACAGTTTGTGACAGGAGGGGGGTTTGTTGTAAGGCAGTGTGACAGTTTGTGACAGGAGGGGGGTTTGTTGTAAGCCAGTGTGACAGTTTGTTACAGGAGGGGGGTTGTTGTAAGCCAGTGTGACAGTTTGTTACAGGAGGGGGGTTTGTTGTAAGCCAGTATGACTGGAGGGGGGTTTCATGTGTGATCTCACATTTATTTAAATTTTTAGTAAAAATATAAATAGTTTAAAAAATAATTTTCAAGAAGTTTGTTTCAAGAAATTAGTTTTTTGGTCAACAAAGCATGAAATGCGTATCTCCTGAATGTGGTGTTCATAAATCTGAATTGGATGCAGCAGGACTGATATCGAAGGATAAGGAATGGTTTGACAATCATGTTCGCACCAGCCAATTTTTCACTCAAATTGTGAAGTATCAGAATATAAAATGAGGCAAAGTACGATACGAAGTTCATATTTCAACGTTTTGCCTTCGAAATTATTTCCTCCTCTAATCCCAATCAACCAAACAACTGATGGACTTAGAGCTTCAGAAAGAGCAGATGCAGATTCACATAAATTTACTTCCTCGTTTGTGGCACAAACTCTTAAATTTGATGACATTATGCCGAGATCAACGGGAGTTTTCAAAGTACTACCATAAGTTCTTAATTGTCCATCTTTGCAGAACAGCTTAAATAATCGAATTTGCAAAGTCATCATCATCATTGCCTGTCGTCCCATCTTAGGCATAGGCCACAAACAAAGGCTGTCCGGCGTCCGGGTATACCGGACCTGCGCCAATCTCTCTAACTGTCCCCAGGTGTGCCCACTCTTTATGGAGTCTGTCTCCAGTTCCCTTCTCCAGGTCATTTTGGGTCGACCTCTTTTTCTATTGCGGGGGGGGGGGGGTTCCAAGTGAGGGCTTGTCCTACAATGCTGGATGTAGGCTTTCTGAGGATGTGGCCTATCCATCTCCATCTGCGCTGACGTATTAGCTCTTCCACCAGCGGATTCGGAGAATTGTGTGGATACGTGTTTATAAATGCTTGAAGCTTTTTCGAAACGGTTGCTGTAATCCGCCATGTTTCAGCTCCATATAGCAGGACAGCCTTTACTGTGGGGTTGAATATCCTGACCTTGGTCTGGAGGGTCAAGTTGTTGCAGCTCCAAACTTTTTTTTTTAGCTGTTTAAATGCTGTTCTTGCTTTGCCAATTCTCACTCTAACATCAGCGTCTGTCCCTCCCTGCATGTCTATGATGCTACCGAGGTATGTAAAGCTATCCAACTCCTCCAGATTTGTTCCTCCCAGTGTTATTGGGGTGTTGCTTGATGTATTTATTTTAAGGACTTTGCTTTTTCCTTTGTGGAGGTTCAGGCCAACACAAGCAGAGAACTGTGCTACATAGTTAATTTTCTCCTGCATCTTTTGCTGTGTGTGTGATATTAGGGCCAGATCATCCGCAAAATCCAGGTCATCAAGTTGTTTCCATAGTGTCCACTGGATACCATTTATCTTCTGCTCTGTAGACATCTTCAAATTATGTCTCTTATATTTTGCATCAAAAACAATGTTTAAGAAACATGCTGGGCAACAAAGAGCTCGGGCTCAGAAGAATGTGCCCACCCTAGCTGTTCAAGAATCAACTCATAAAAAGCATGCGTCCTTTGGGAATCGCTTCTAGAAGGCAAAGAGAACCCAAGGCAGTTATAGCCAGAAGAGAAAATGCACATTCAGAGGCTATGGAGCGGTTAGAATCTGTCTGTAAATTTTTCTTCCAGGAAACGATGATTGTTAAAGGTTGATGCCAGTCGTAACTATTGATGAACGCTTAACCATCGTAAGATGATATCCAGTGAATAATGTTTTAAATAAAAACATAATTCCCAGAACCACAATAAACAGATTCAGTATAGCACAAGAGTTGGTCACATAATTTGTCAATATAGCCTTTTTTTTTTATTCAATTGTTTTGCTTCCTTTTTATTATTTGATAACTGGTGAGGTCAAGTTTCGCTAATCTACTTCTTATCCTGTGTCGATAGATTGCATAATCGGAAGATTATCTAAAACTTGACCTCACCCATTGTAACTGAAAAGGTAGCAGATAAATTATATGTATTATATAATTGTCAAGTCTAATTTTTTATTTTCAAATTCGATATCGATTGAGTTACTGTTTAATTGAATAACTGTGACAACTGTTGACAACTAACAATTATACTATTGAATTCATTTGAATAATCTGATGGTTCTTTTAAGTAGGGTGTACCGGATTTCGCCTCCAGCTCAGGCAAATACGGAATCCGGCTATTTTTACAAATCAGGCTCCGGCTTCTGCTCTGACAGGATTTCACTTCATAAATCAAGATGGTCGGTAGAGCTCTAATTTATAAATGTTCAAAATGGCTCCGGAAAAACCGGAACCTGGTGGTTTAAAAAAAATCTGACTCCGGCCGGATTTCATTTCATAAATTCGGTCTTATCCGGATCATGCCACATTTTAAAATTTTGAATTCGGTAATCCCTACTTTTAAGTGAAAATTTTATATTTTAATACAACTTAATAATAGTAAAGTGTATTTTAAGTATTAAATTAAATATTTTAATTATATGTTAATTTAGAAAAAAAAAAAGAAATTGTCATGTACTTGAAAGAGAGGGGGTCCCGAGATTTGTAACAGTTTGTGACAGGAGGAGGGGACTTAGAAGAATGGTAAAAAAAATATCGTGACGTACTTTATGGACAGCCCATTATGAGCCCGCAAAGTTAAAGAGACACTGATTAATTCCAAGAAAAAGTCATCTATTTTGTTTTTTAAAATAAATGTGAAAATATAGACTACATTATTTTTGTCTCCAATGGTAATGATCAAATGTTGTCCCAACTTTTACGATACATTTCAGATTGAATCAACAGAAACTGGCGAATGATTAATTGAAATTATATCTTCTTTAAAACAGCCCGTGGGACAAAAAACTTTGTGCGAGCTTCACGGTCCATGTATCCAGCGGTGAATCGAGAGGTTGGACGCGGTCAAGCGACGGTCAGCCCGGTCAGTCCTGGACAGCTAGAGGGGCAGCACATCAGGTGTTGTCAGCATGTTGTCGCAACTGTCGGAACAGTGAAAAGCATCCAGGCTCTCATTGTTGTTTAAACGGCGCAGGTACAGCTGTTTCCTCCTAAAGGAAATCTGTGACAAAGTTACCAAAAGATCAATAGGCCCATTTAACACTATACATACGTTTTGGTACAGGAGGAGCTTCTGTAATAGATAAGAAAAGCTTGTCGTTTGTATCCTTGCTCCCAATCCCCCCCCCCCCATCGGTTCATGATACGCTCGCCATGTAGCCCTTGTGACCAGTAAAATATCCTCTCTGTTATAACAGTAACATCGCAAGACCCCCTTCAAATTACACAGGGGCCACAATGATCCCATCTATTGATCGCTGTCTTCAAGATAAAAGAGGAGGAAAGGTTTGCCAGCCGTCTACGTTGAGAGAGAGAGAGAGAGAGAGAGAGAGAGAGAGAGAGAAGGGGGTAACTTCCGGACAATCGGCACCTATCCCCAACCCCACCCCTCCCCCCAGTTTAACAGTATAACGACATTGATATCAGAGTGAGTCTGACCATAAACACAATTTAGCCCCGTCTCGCGGACAGACGTATCATGCACATATGTCATTCCGGATCTGTCCAGCAATGTATTGTGCGGCGATGAGCTCGATAGGAGCCGCGGTCCAAGAGTTCGTTTATCACCCCCAGGGCGGCCTGGATGGACTCTCACTAAACGACTTATCTGCTGGCATCCGGATTTTTCTGATCTGCGTTTGCCCCCCCCCCCCTCACCCCACCACAATTTTAAAGTGGAAAATCTATATTTGTCATTGGTACATTTCAACATTTGTATTTCGTCTGTAGATTTGTGAGTATTCTTCAATATACAAACTTTTCCGATACAAGAAAATGACTCATGTTTCTGATGCTGTTAAAAAAAAAAGTATTATCTTAAAGATGTCTATGCTTGATGTAATCATTTTAAATGATTTCTTTTCGAGTCGCTATAGATTTTCAAAATGATTTTCAAGCGGTTATTTTTCTTATCTTATCTTATCTTATCTTATATGTTACAGACGCTCCTTCTGTACAGAAGATTATTGCGTCCTACGTATTTCTATGGTTTGTGTTTAGTCCTGTATTCTTACTAGAGTTTTAAAAGATGATAAAGTGTTGGCTTTCCTGGTTTCTTCAGGCAACCCATTCCACGTCCGAATACCGGACGGAAAAAAAGAAAACTTGTATGTGTTTCTTAATGCATATGGAATAAGAAAGGTGTTTTTATCTTTATGTCTATTTGAGGGTTGTATTAAGTTATCTTTGTGTTGTATTTCTAAATTAGAATTAATTGCCTTATGTATAATTACTAATTTACTCTTGGTTCTTCTATCCTATAGTGTTTCAAGACTTAATGATTTAACGAATGGTGTTACTCTTGTCAGTTTTGAATATTCTCCAGTAATGAATCTGGCAGCTCTTTTCTGGATTTGTTCTAACTTATCAATATTTTCTTTGGTGGATGGGTCCCATACAGAAGATGCTTATTCTAGTATAGGTCTCACCAGGGTGAGGTCGCATTTTAGTTTTATATCTTTGCTACATTTGTAAAAGTTTCTAAGAAACTGTTTATTTTACCTTCTAAGTATGGCCATGAACCCTTGGATTTACGAGGATTTGAGAAACACAGTTTGAAATTGAATGTTGCTGTGATCTCAAAATGATGAAGATATTTTGTTTCACAGCGGGAACATGGACACACGAGGAACGTGGCCAGATGGGGAACATGGACAGACCAGGAACATGGCCAGATCAGGAACATGGACGCACCAGGAGCATGGCCAGAGCAGGAACATGGACACACCAGGAACGTGGATACATCAAGAGCATTGAAACATCAGAAAAACGGACACAACAGGAAGATGGCCAGATCAGGAGTTTAGGACGCACCTGGAACATAGAAACACCAAGAATATGGACACATTATGAACATGGACACACCAGGAACATGGACACACCAGGAACATGGATACTTTAGGAACATGGATGGAGACACCGAAGTTTGACCTACACTCATACTTTGATTTAAATGTTCTCTAGTGTTGCAAACAAAGTGACCACATTAAAAGACAAACAAAACTCACAACACTAACCCGTTTTTGTCTCTTAAGTATCAGCGACGCTGCTGAATTTATGACAAATCGCGTAATTAATGATTAGGGGCGGGGGTGTGAGAAAGTAACTTAACATATAAAGTTCATTTGGGTATATTGGACTTTGTGACGCTATAAATTTTTGAGCAATTAAAATCTTAATACTTAATTTCTCCGAAAAACATAATCAAGTCTTTGTCCTGGTGGGGGGGGGGGGGAGGTAAGAGAGTTTAGAAAATGTTTACGCTATGGCATCAAAGATGTCATCTTAATTTGACATGGTAACATTTAAATCACTGTTGATACTTTTTTAAGAAAAATCAAATTGGCAATAGGTAGGTAACTGTTAGCTGCAATACAAATATTTACTGTTGAAATATTTAGTGCCCACCACGGCACTCACTATATTGATTCAACCAGAGCTGCCTTGAAAGGTTATCACCAGTGAATCACCACCACAAGAGGTAAAAGTTATCACCAGTGAATCACCATCACAAGAGGTAAGAATTATCACCAGTGAATCACCATCACAAGAGGTAAAAGTTATCACCATCACAAGAGGTAAGAGTTGTCACCAGTGAATCACCATCACAAAAGGTGAAAGTTATCACAAGTGAATCACCATCACAAGAGGTAAGAATTATCACCAGTGAATCACCATCACAAGAGGTAAGAGTTATCACCGTCGTGAACAAACTGTACCTTTGAAGGTTTAAAATAAACAATAAAATTCAGGACTGGGTACAAACCATAGATAAGCGTAGGACGCACTAAGGATGTTCAGTATAATACGCAGGAAAAAACAATCCGAAAATACAAAATGCTAGTTATGTCTCGTGAAACGTGTTGAATATAATGCGCACCGATCGTGAATATATTTTTAAAAAGTAATGTCACTGTCATGCGCACCTTAATCTGCCTGCAAAATTTCAGCTCGCTAGCTTACGAGAAAGTGGGTTAAAAATCGATCCAAAGTTTTTTCGGCAAGTTCTCACAGTTGGTCGCCCGCCCGCCCGGCTCAGACACCACAAGTTAATATAAAGGATTTAAAAAGTGGATAGATGTCATGCAAACAGGGTATGCAAGAGCCTGACAAGACGTCACAAACAGGGTATGTGAGAGCCCGACAAGACGTCACAAACAGGGTATGTGAGAGCCCGACAAGATGTCACAAACAGGGTATGTGAGAGCCCGACAAGACGTCACAAACAGGGTATGTGAGAGCCTGAAAAGACGTCACAAACAGGGTATGTGAGAGCCTGACAAGACGTCACAAACAGGGTATGTGAGAGCCTGAAAAGACGTCACAAACAGGGTATGTGAGAGCCTGACAAGACGTCACAAACAGGGTATGTGAGAGCCCGACAAGACGTCACAAACAGGGTGTGTGAGAGCCCGACAAGACGTCACAAACAGGGTATGTGAGAGCCCGACAAGACGTCACAAACAGGGTATGTGAGAGCCTGACAAGACGTCACAAACAGGGTATGTGAAAGCCTGAAAAGACTTCACAAACAGGGTATGTGAGAGTCCGACAAGACGTCACAAACAGGGTATGTGAGAGCCCGACAAGACGTCACAAACAGGGTATGTGAGAGCCCGACAAGACGTCACAAACAGGGTATGTGAGAGCCCGACAAGACGTCACAAACAGGGTATGTGAGAGCC